>JAADVD010000510.1:0-18979 GCA_023334535.1 Pythium vanterpoolii
CTCCTTCTGAATGTTGTAGTCCGACAACGTGCGACCGTCCTCAAGCTGCTTGCCAGCGAAAATCAGGCGCTGCTGGTCAGGCGGGATGCCTTCCTTGTCCTGGATCTTCTGCTTGACGTTGTCAATCGAGTCCGAAGGCTCAACATCAAGGGTGATGGTCTTGCCAGTCAGCGTCTTGACAAAAATCTGCATCTTGGAAAAGGGAATGAGGAAAAGGTTCTTGGTGCTTCTGTGGGTGTGTTGCAGGCAACGCAAAAGCGGAAATGATCGTTCGGATGCTGCAGCATCCCGAGGAGAGAAAGTCGAAGAAAACCCTTGAAGACGCAAAAGGGTTAGGAACTAGTTCAGGAGGTTAGCTGCTGATGAAATGTATGATGTGGCTTATGATTTAGATATGCGGAAATTTGTCCAAACGAAGATGATAAACTAGATCGCCCACTTCTGCGATACGAGGTCAGGTTTTTCTCTGCTCAGATCGGGCCACGTGCTTCTCAACCTGGGCGAGGTTTTGGCGCCATACAAACTTCAAGTTCGAGGGAGGTGTCAACTCAGCAAACCACCACACCGACCATCACTCTCAAGGGAAATGTGGCAAAAGGAAACGAACCCATCGCGCAATCTCTTGGCGACAATCCTTCTCGAACTTGCCAACGTGTTTCACATACTCAAACCAAAATGCGAAGTGCAATATACTTCAACCTTCAACGAAGAAGTTGTGGGAACCGGCGGCTTGATCAACAGGCACGAATATGGACGGTGAAACTGATGGTGATGATTCGCTTCATATAGGGTGGTCTGGTTCATGAACGTTGGTCTATATGGCGAGCGCTGCTGGCGGCGTGGTATTGGATGGCGGCGGATTGGATGGCAGTGACTCCATCTCTGTGGGCTCGGTGCTGTGGGTATCGTTGTCTGGCGGCGGTTGTGATGAAAGGGCGATCTGTTGTTGTTGCTGCTGCTGAAACCGTAGCGACGCTTGCTTGCGCCGCAGGAACCGCAGCACGGTCTGGTGCTCGTCAGTGCGTGCTGGATCGACGTCGAGCGACCAAATGACGCCGCGGTAGTTGGCGAGCAACTCTTCCGTCGACGTTTCGTTTTCAATCCCATGCGGCTCGGTTGGGAGTAGCGGAGTCTCGTTGGGTACGAACTTGAAGTCGTCAGTGACGTCATCCGCCTCGTCATCTTGCTCGGCATTTTTAGTCCCATCGGCTTCGCCGGTGACAATGCGCACGACGGTCGCGTCGTCATAGACGTAGTGGGCGTCGTGTTCGCTGGCCGCGTTTATCAGTGATTCAACAGGCATGGTCTCTAGAGACTGCAACTGCGACAGACTCACGACCAGCGATTGCACGATTTCGGGATGGAGTTCGTCCAAACCCGTTGCCGAAGAAGGCGTTGAGTCAATTCGCGCTGCGACAAGGCCTGTGCGATGCCAGCACGTGCGAATGAGGTCCAGCGGGACGTCGAGCCACGCTTGTTTGATCCAAATGAGAGCCCGCGAAAGACTCACGTCGAAGACGCGCGCACAACCTTCTTCGGCTTGGTCGACGGCAAAGCTCAAGTGCGTTTTGCGGTAACGTGCCTTGAAGCTCGTGGCCACGCTCCCTTCCAGCGGATGCGTACGTGGCGTCGTTGCCGGCGGCAATACCACCAGTTTCACGTGCGAAAGCTGCGTGGGGAAATGCGACGGCGCTGCACTCACTACCACAGCGATCTTGCGGTGCGTCGCAACCATGCGCTGGTTCAGTTTGTAGAGCCACTGCTCGTAGATCCGTGCGGTCATCCGGCCGTCCACATTGTAAAACGAGTCGGCAAACACACCATTCGTGCGGCGGCTCGTGGTCACAAGCAGCGGCGAGAGCTTTTCACTGGCGTCGGCATTGACCGCGAGGCCAACGCAGACGCGGTCACGATGGGATTCCCCCTTGTTGTCGTTGTCGTGGTTGTGGTCGTACGGCAAATCATTGTACAATAACGCGGTCTCGTATAGCGCAAACACGTTGCGCATGTCATAGTTCTTGAGAATCGCCCGGACCGGCTCGTCTTCGTCGCCCTCGATTTGTTTCTTTTTGTGGGCGCGTGCCAGCAATAAATTGTGCCGACTTACAAAGCCTGACATCCAGCCAGTCGAGAAAGTGAGCGTCGTCGTGAGGTCCAATTGGGATGCGAGCGTAGCCGCCTTGAGACGAATGTTCTCACCCGTAAACGGCACTTTTTTGGTCTGAAGATGACGCACCCAGAGCAGCAACGCAGCTTCTAATGCCGGATGCCGTGGCGAGCGGATCGTGCGTGTCTGTGGCTGCACAGTTGCGGCCTTCAGTTGGTCGCGTTTTTTTAGGAGCACGGCGATCGTGGCTTGCGATGGTTCTTTCGGGAGACCGAAATGCACGGCCGCCCACCGCGCGAGCTGCACTTGCGTCCACTTGGGCTCTTCGTCTCTCTTCATGATAATCTCGAGGCGCTGCTGGTGGTTGAGAAAGCTGCGGCCACGCAATGCATGCGAGGTGCTTTTGGACTGAGGTTCCGTAGCTTTTCGTTTCGAGCCGCCAGATGGTGCGGCTGTGGGAGACGGCGCTGGATTGCGCGCCATCGCGACCACGACCGACATGGGGAGGCCCATCGCGGCGGCTGTTGCTGCGATTGCATTCGCGTCGAGCGGCGGCGCCACCGAAGTGGACGGTGTCGGATTAGACGCCGGTGGTGTGGGCGTTGCAGTTGGCGCCATTTGTGTCTTCTCAGTGTTGATTTTTTCTCTCTGGTCTGATTGCGGCGTTGCCACCATCAGTCCAGTGAGAAAATATAGGCTTTCCAAGATCCCATTAAACCTCAGACCATCGTATTTCACAAAAACACCTCGTTATAAACATTTTCAGATACGTTTCCTCAAATCTCTCCCGAATAGAAAGATTCAAAAAGTCCAATCCATTTCCTCATATTTGACTACCCCATATGACAAAAATACTGCAAAAAGCTTTTGTCGAAATTTCTCCAATTCGTTTCCTCAGATTTTGTCGCCAAATCGAAAAGATGCAATACGATCTTCAAGGGCCTTATTCAATGCACATGGCATCCGTCGTCGTTGTCGGCGCGGCGCTAGTCGCACTTACAGTCGCGTGAGTGTGGGTATGATACCCAGACTCGCGTGCGACGCGCTGCAGCTCGGCGCGGAGCGTAGCTTGGCGCCGCCGCAAAAACGAGAGGACGACCGTGACCTCGTTGCTCGGCGTCGACTCTTCGTCGATCGTCTGGATCACACCGCGGAGCTGCTCGAGTTTCGTGAGCAGCGCACGATGCAGGTGACTCGCGGCGCCAGTCGCATCGGCTGGAAGCTCAAGCTCGGCAACATCAACTACGTCGCCCGCCCACTCCTCGTCCACGTGATTCGCCATGGCCCCAAGCACGAGCGGAACGATCGTCGCGTCGTCATACACATAGTGCGGCGCATCGTCCTCGCCGCGCGGCGACACGACGTCGTGCGACTTGATGCGCCCCGGCACATCGAGCTGCTCGAGAAAGTGCGTGAGCGTCTCATGGATCTCGTCGTTTTTGCGGAGCGACGCATCGTCGGCGACCGGCGCCATGAGCGCAACTTGGGCCCACGCGTCCACGATCAGCTCCGATGGCACTTCGGTCCACGCCTGCTCGATCCAACGCATGGCTTTGAGCTGGCTTACGGCAAAACGTTGCGGCTCACCGGCTTCGGCGCGGTCCACGGCCGACGCGAGCTGGCGCTTGCGGTAGTAGCACTTGAACGCCAGTGCCATTGCTGCGCCAAGCGCCTCTAGGCCCCGTGGATGGGTGTTGGGCGACGACGCATCGAGGTCGTCGGCACGGCACACGATCACACGTACGTGCGAGAGCGCGAGCGGAATGTGCGACGGCGCGCTGTCCACGACAACCAGCACGCGGCGATGCGACAGCGCCATGCGCTGGTTCAGGCGCTTGAGCCACACTTCAACGATCGACGACGTCATCTGCGCGCGGCCATTGTAGAAATAGTCCAAAAAGTGCCACTGGAACGCCGACTTGTGCTGGAAGCTCGGTGGCTGCTTCACGCGCGAAACAATCACAGGGCTCCAGCGCTCGCTGCCGTCCATGTTGACGCCAAGTCCAACGACTAACGCCGGCTCGTCCGGCACTGTCTCATCAGTCGATCGATTGCGGCCGTCTTTCTTGGGCTCCAATCGGTACCACAAATTTGTCGTCGCGAACGTAAACACGTCCTGCGATGGGTACGCCGCCACAAGCGCGCGCACGGCCTCGAGGCTCTGGCGCTGGCGTGCATCCACGTGGTTGCGACAGAATTCCACGCCGTGGCGCGTGAGAAAACTGCGCATCCAGCCGTTCGAGTAGCTCATTTCGTCGCGGTACGCAAAGACCTGGGCCATGTGCCGCGCCTGGTCGCGGATGAGGTCCCCCACCGTTGTAAGCTGCTGGTGGTTCTGGCGGTCGCGCAGCCACAGCAAGAGTGCGGCGTCGAGCTCGGGATGTTTCACGGGCCGCACGCTCTTGGCGGCCAAAGACGTCGTCATGGTCTCAAGCCGCTCGCGGGCCTTGAGGATGTTGGAGATGGTCGACTGCGTCGGCTGCCGCAGCAGCCCAAACTGTTTCTTGGACCAGCGCGCGAGGTCTTCTTGCGTCCAGCGCGGCTCTTCGTCTTTCTTACGCACAATCGCGAGGCGCTGCTGGTGCGTGAGGTTGCCTTTCTGGAGCCCACCCGGCTCGGACGGCCGGAACGGCGCGCGCGGCATGGTGATTCGCTCTTGTTTTCTCAAAACTGGTTGTGGGGTCTTTTTGCATGGGCCAATTTCTCCCTCTACATAAAGAGAGACAGTTGAGGAAGCTGTTGTCAAAACGAATGGATCGTGGGATCTAATACATTCGTTTCCATAGTTTCGCCACACTTGATACCGCATCAATTCAGCGGTCGGAAATCAAACTTCAACATGGCGTCGGCGTCCAATGCGACGTGGCGCGAAGGAGTCTGCAAGACGGCATTGTCGCGTGACGGCTCGCGCTGCCGCGTAAGACGCGTGCGCTGCACTTGGTTCTTGCCGTTTTGGACCCGCAGTCGCGAGACCTCGCGGGCTTTTTGCTCTCGTGCGGCGCGGAGCCGCGTGAGCGACTGCGGATCGCGGCGGCTCTCTCCAGTCTGACCACGCAGCACCTGCCATACCTGCAGCGAGGCGTCTCGATCCGTGTGGGCAGCACGCTCTTGGGAGATAGCTAACTGCCCATGGTGGATGGGAGGA
This sequence comes from Pythium vanterpoolii, assembly GCA_023334535.1. Lineage (NCBI taxonomy): Eukaryota > Oomycota > Peronosporomycetes > Pythiales > Pythiaceae > Pythium > Pythium vanterpoolii. The sequence continues at coordinate 5,253 of JAADVD010000510.1, forward strand.
TCTGCATGGACCAAAGTATCAGTGGTGAGCTGGAGCTGAGTGAGAAGCCCAGAGAACGGGCCGGGCACAGAGACGTCAAGGCACCGCATCGCGTCACGAAACGGCCGTGAGAAATTGGTCCGCAGCGCGCGACGCAGCGTGCGCTTGGCCTGCCGCAAGATAGAGACTAGTTCATCGTCGTCTTCATGGGAGTGGGAATGGGACGCCGCCGCTTCGAAATCCAAAAGCTGATCCTGGACTTGCATGAGTTTGCTGGACCACACAATGAAGAAAAACCGCAGGAATTCTTGGTGGCTGATGCGACGATCGGCCGAGACGTCGAGGCACGACATAAGCAAGTAAACGTGGCGCTTGGAGATCTTGTGCTTGGCCTGCTGCTGGAAACGCTTGACCTGAATCGAGGACGTAAAGAGGAACCGCACGAGCGTTGCAAACTCGGCAATGGAGACCGTGCCACCGCCGTCGCGATCAAAAGCCTTGAAGAGATCCGAGAGTGTCCACTGCTGTGACTCCAGCCGCGCCATTGCAACGTCCACAAGCGCATTCTGAAGCACCAGCAGATCCTCGCTCTCAAACGAAATGTGCTTGCGCATAAAGACGTGGTGAAATTCATCCCAGCACAGTTCACTGTCACCGTCCACATCAAGACGCCGAAACAGCAAGTCGAACTGGTGCCACGAGACCTCGATCGAAAGCAGACTCGCCATTCCTTCCTGGAACTTCAGTCGCGATATCCGCTCTATGGAAGCAGACGGACGAGCGGTACGGAAAGCGTTGTAGACGAGGTGCAATCCTGTCTGCTCTTCGTTTGGCGGCTCCTCTTGGTCCCCGTTGTCGTCGTCCGGGTCGTCGCCAAAATCGCTCCAAGTTTCTTTGTGCTCGTTTGCTATTGGCATTAGCAGCTGGCTGAGTTGGTGGATTCGCTGCCGCACAATCTCAAACAGCTCGTCGGTATTGGTGATAGATCCTATTCGGATCAGTGGAAGTCGAGGCATCGGTTGACTCGGATCTGGAGTTTTGGTCGCTGGGACCGGTGGTTTGTCTGGCGAATCTGGATGGATCACTTCGAAAATGTCCTGCATCGCGTCGTCAAATGTCTCGTTCGTCTCAGTTTTGTTGTTGCTGGCACTGATGGTCGAGACACGAGTCACTGCTGGGCTCATCGATCTTGGAAGAGTGGTTTCTTCACCCACGAGCCTGGTCTTGGTTGGAAACAGTCGGCTTTGACCGAGCGTTTTCGGTTGATACGCATTCTCGGACGCTACTTGCTTGGCGCGCTGCTTTTCCTGGAACACGAGTTGTTCCCGCTTGATAAATGCCGGTGTCTCACTGACCATGGCCGCAGTCACAAACGCTGCTGGAGCACTTTTTTGTGCGGCACTCGGTCGTTTCCGCTCAAAGGGGACTGACTCGGGTGGTGGATACTGAAATCGCTCTTGAAACTCGCGAATTTGGTTCATGATTTTGCGCTTATGGAGCACGGCAGTCACGCCGAGCTCTGACTCGAGCTCCTCGTCGTGAAGCGTCAGCAATAACTTGCCGTTGATCGCATTCTTGTGGATCGCGTGGGTGTATTGGCTGAGTTCCATCTCGTGCTCCATCCACTGGACAACTTCATCCACTTTCCAGTCGAGCACATAAGTGCTCAGCAGCGGCAATTTCGTCTTCGGCACTGCAGCCACTTCTTCACGTCGTTGCTCCGTTGGTTGCGGACTAGATTGCGATGCTCTTGTCACGGGTGGCTTCTCAACTTTGGATGGTGGCGGCTCACTGTGGTTGGTCACATTAGGAATCGCTTTGGCGACTTGCGGTCGCTCAGCAGATGTTTTTGTCGACGTCGTCCCTCCTTCCTTGGTCGACTCGCCGCTGGGCGGCGAGAATTTGTAGTTATCTTGTATCCCCTGTGCACCTGCGGTTGCCTGCATGGGTTTGACTGGAATTTCAGTGATACGGCCGTCGTCCAAATCGCTATCGTCATCGTGTTCTTCGACGTGCGGATCTTCTTCGCTGCTGTCATCCTCGTCGCTTTGTTCGGACTCTACAAAGGGAGTATCAGTAGGCGATCCTCGCGTCACGTCCGCCTGTCTCTGGATGGATTGAGTAGCTGCTGCATCAGCCAGAGCGTGGATGTTTTGCATGTGCTCGGCATACTCGTCCCATGAGATCTGACCATCACCATTAATATCCATCAACGCAAACAACCGATCCAGATCGCCGTCGGTCTCGATATCGGCAGCATGCTGCAACACTTCCAGCGCATGCAACGCCCCGTCGCCACCGTTGTCATCGCTGTGCTTTGCTGTGATCTTTATGTGATCCATGAACACGGTGATCGCTATCGGCGTGTGCTCGTCGCCGCCCATTACCGCAAACGCCTTTTTCAGTGTTGCTGTGCCCTCGGCAAGCTCAAGCGCCTTCTTTTCTTGCTCAACTGCAAGCTTTGCTTCGAGTTCCTCGAACGAAAACTGCTCCCGAACAAATCGCAGCCGCAGCGAAAGCTGTACGGTTGTATTTGTCATCGCCGAACCTACGAGCGTGAGCCCGGCTGTTCCTGCAATCCACGCGTCGTCGCCACTCGCACCAGCAACAATCGCGCTGAGCACTGTAATTTGGCCAAACGCTTCTTTTCTCGGAGTGTTGCTGTCGGTCACTTCAACCAGCACGAGCTGAAGCGCAGGTTCGCTTTGCTCGTCGGCGTTGGTATAACTGACCGTGATCTCGTTCTTCCGCGTTCGCCAGACGATTTCGTTTGTCGTGCGACTCCAAAAGGCTAGCGGCGAGCTCACCCACCGCTGCGAGATACCACTTAATAGACGGAGCTCAAGTCGAAACGTCCCCGGTGACTTCCCAGTGGTGGTTTGGTTGGATACCCAGTGTACAGAGTTGAGCTGCAATTGAAGCTGGCCATGCATCGCTTCGAGGTACATGAGGTTACATGCGACGCTTGGAATGGAATCTTTGCTGTCGCTCTTCAAAAACCGGGTCAACAAGCGTTGGCACGTTTCCGTCGCTGGAGTCTTCACGATGGAGCTGAGCACTTTGCCGTCGAGCACACCTATTGATTCTTGTCCAGACTGCTGTTTCGAGTCGTTGCTGAGCACCACCAGACTTTGAGCCTCCACAGTTGTGTCCGCGTGCAATGCTACCACTCTCCGTTCCGAATTAGTCAGCTCAATCCACGGCGCCTCGCTCTCCCATAAAAGCTGCTCGACTTCGGAAGCCGAAACAAGAACCGCTTTGGCATCGCGGGAATTCGAGCTACCACCTTCCGCGATTTGGATATAGAATAGACCGCGTCTGCGACGAGTAGCCTCGACTGATCGGGGCACGAAGTTTTCTGTCTGAACTAGCTGGAATGTGAGTTCTGGTGGTGTCACACTTGGCTTACCCCTGGAATTCTTGTCGAGTCCAGCAGGCAGCTGGACGGGAACCACAATGTCACCAGAGGTGGCGGCAAGAGATCCGTCATGCGCAAAAAGCTCGCTTGCCACGAGCCAGTTGCACGAGCCGTAAACAGTTGTCGCGTCAGCGGCGTCGCGCACCTCTACCCTCATGATCGCCGATGTTAGACCACTCTTCATGATCGCTTTTGGAACCGCTAAATCCAGTACTTCGTTCCAGCAGAGTTCGGTTTTCTGCTTGGTCTTCAAAACGCTAGGTTTGGTCTCGACACTGCATCCCAGCAACTCCACTGCCACAGTACAGCACGCCACCCTTGTCCAGTCTGTAATTTGCTTGATCGCGATGCCAAACAAACAGACTCCAGATACTTCTTCGATCGGATCCGACTTGCTTTGAACCGCCGGTGGAGGTGTAGTAAGAACGGGCAGAAACTGGATTTCCATCCGAACTTCGCCTAATTTTGTCATAAGACTCCTAGTTGAGTCGTTGGACATCAGTGGATACCACGCGGAGCTCAGATGACCATCGACAAGCACATAATCAAAGACCGGAACTTCAAACTCGGCCGCCACGCTGCCGTCCTGGGTCTTGCCCTTCACGAAAAGCTCGCCGACCAGTATTGGATTGGGCAAAATCGAACACTCTGTAGTGATGGATTCTCCCCCGTACTTAAAAAGCACAGCAGTCTTTTTTCCCGTCAGCTCCATCATGCCGTTCTTTTGGACCAGTTCTGCCAACGAGATGATTGGTATCTCGACCGTCTTGAAGTCTTCAATTGCACTGGATCCTTTGGGAGAACAGCATCGCAGTCGAATCGTAAGACACGCATCGAGCGGTACTGAGCTCAAATAGGATGAAATATCCAGGCGCAGCTGAGTACACTTGACATGGAGGCTACCGGACCGTGTCTCTTCACGCTTTTCGCGTTGTTGTGAGGCGACCACTGCTTCCTTTTCCTTCCCTGCTGGCACGAACTGACATCCAATGACAAGACTTGGCGCGTGCTCGCCTTTGCCTGGTGGCTCGCGGCCATGAAGTGGGTAGACGTGGTAACTTCGAGCAAGTGGGTGGGCCAAAAAGCTACTCACGTCGAGTTGGCCAAACGCAATGACCGCGAGCGCGTTCGTGTTTGCTGTGCGCACCGCCAGGTCCACGACTTCAATTTTGATGAGGTATGCTAAGCAGTCCCCTACCATTGTATGGGGAGGCCACGAAAGCTCCATGACTTCGTTGTCCCACATTGGATCCACGATCGATTTCTTTCCGGGCTTGGTGACATAGGAGCCTCCGTCTCTGTGGCTCGCGATTCGAACTCCTGGTTGCACTCCTGTTGTGCAGGGCAGATCAAACGCTTGCGCAATGTGAAGACACAATGTCCCTTGTGCAGGATTGGTAACTAGGCCGATTGAAGAGTATGGAGAGGAAACTTCGTTGGCTTCCCCTTGTTGTCGACCCACGCTGTCGTAATATTCCTCCGTCAAGAATCGAAACTCCATGCGAATCTCGCCAGTGCTGCCATCACTGTCATATCCATCGTGAGCCCCTGCTGGCGTGACTGGATAAATGGGAACCCACGCTTCCAACCATCGCGTTTTCGGTTGGTCCCAAACGATTGTGTCTTCATCTTTGGGGGTGGTCACGTGTTCGCGAAAAAGGCTGATCAACGCAATGTCGATGGCACCAATGTACGCGTCCGGCAAGTGGTCTTCTTCGTTGCTGTCGATGACTTCCAGCCGAATATAATCTGTGAGAAGATCTTGCGCTCGCAGCTCAAAGATGCTTGTGTTCCACGTCGGGTGGCGACCTCCATTGAGCGAAACGCCTGTCTGGCAAGCAGATTGGAACGTTGTCGAAAGCGACGACCTCGGAATGATCTTGGCAATGATGTACGGGTCCTGCGCTCCGTTTGCATCCACATCCACAAGATTCCGCCCTGTTAAAAATCGTAAGCAGACTACACCTGGAACTGCCGCAAGCTGCGGCATGTCTTCGAACGCTTGTCGCAACAACTTCTCTTCTTTAAGGGCAGAGAAGATTGCGGTGGTCGAGCAAAACACTGCAATCTCGACTTCAAGTAATGCACCGAGTCGTGCATCGCTGCCATCGGTCATTTTGCTCTCAGCACACATCTTGAGCCATCGCGTGGCTTTTCGACTTGGAAGATGAAGCACTGACACCAACGAGAGTGTCAGCGATGCAAGAGTTTCTTGAAATCGAGCTCCCGGCCGTTTCGTAAGCAACTCGAATCGCACTGCCGGCTGTGCACCTCTTGCGAACGATTGAGTGATATAGGCGTGGGCAGAACGCCCAACGGCAAGCTTGATATGTTCACTCCAACACAATGTCGCCAGGTTTTTGCTGTCCATCCCAACCACATCTGTGCACACTTTGAAGCCTGTTCGCTCCATCGCACTTTGTGACTTGCCGTTCGTCGTCGCCGACGCAGTGTCTCCCAGCAGTGAGCATTTGCACGCGATCTCCGCGGCTCCCTGCGGATCGCCATCCAGTACGATCACCTTGCCACAGTGAATTGCGACCACGATAGATGAGTCGGTTTCAATTCCCGTCGAAACAACAAGCGGGTCAAAGACAACTTGATCAGCAAAGAAATTTAGTTCGAGCAGCACTTCGTCGGGTCTCACGAATTTTGCTTTGGACGACGTTGTGGACTTTTTGGCCGAAGATGGCGTGAATTCGACTAGTGCGTACCACTCTTTTTGTGCGCGGCCTCCATGTCCACGCTCCAGCAGGCCTCCTAGTGGAAGCTTGAGAGTGCCGATGGGCTGGCCACTGCGAAAGGATCACATACATAAGTAACCTTCTAAGCGAGCACGTAGCAAAATGGAAACGTACGTTAGTGTGAGCACCTCACTGCGCAGCATTTCTGTGGCGATGTCGTTTGTGTAAAGTGTCAAGCGTTCGTCCCATACAACTTGGCACTCGTCAGCACCACCTTCTTCCGTCGCTCGAAGTTTGCTTTTCACTTCTCGTCGGTCATCAATACTGCTGTTCATCCACAAATGAGCAGACATTCCACGATCTTCGCTAGCACGGTTGCTCTGTCCTCCTCGAAATCCAACAAGATGAACCTCCAGCCGACCAGCTACACCGCGTTTTCGAGCTGTTCCAGTGAGAAGACTTGCTGTGGTCATGTTCGTCTCACCTAATTTGAGTTTCTTGGATCGGTCTCGCAGTTCCCGACCGCTGCTGCGGCATCGTTGGCGATAAATTTCGGCCGGATCGTCGACTGGAGCTTTAAATTCAGATAGTGCAGGCTCAAAAACGCCTTCAACAACCAGAATTCCTGTTTTCTTCTCAGCAAGATAGATATCGAGCGACAGCTGGATTGATTCAACAGCTGATACAGTAGGCGCGTCGCCAGTTGCGGAGACACCAAGTAGGAATGCGCTCAACGGAAGCTCCATCTTGCCGATCGACTGCACGCCGTGCTTCTCACCCGGCTACACCAGTCCGCCCATAACTGTCACATTATTCTCCCATTGATGAGTAAAGTAAATAGCATCACCACGTACCATCTGAATGTCGAACACGCCGATTTGGACTATTGGTGGTGGATACTTGACGGGATTCTCGGCTTCACTAACTCGACGTTGGTCCAGCCCAGCGTTTGGCTGAGGCGGTGGTGCTGGTGGTAGTTGATACTCGAGTCGCAAGTACTCATTCCACGTGGGGATGGCACCAGCATTTTCGAGCGGCTTCGTCTTTAGCATGGAGCGAACTGGGTTTTCCTTGCGCTTAATGTACTTCGGCTCAATGGAAACACGCACTTCTGGGTCCAAGTCTTCGACTTTTTCATCTTTCGGGTCAGGGGAAACGAGACTCGTCGCGTGGAGAATTAGGAGGTGGAGGTAGCCACTTGGCACCGGAGGTGCAACAGGCTTGGGTGGTTTCTTGGTTGCAGCAGTCGCTTTATCCGCTACGGAGCGGAATGCCGCTACAAACTCTAGCTGCATGGATCCTATCGCCCCAAATTGTATCGTCTCACTGTGGATCACAGACGATGATGTGAAAGCCGCGGCAAAAGCGTTTAAGTGGAGGCTTCCAATCACTTTTTCGGTTTTGCCGGACTTCATTCGAACTCTCAGTTCGATCACAAACGCTTCCTTCTCTTTTGCCGTGATAGATTGCTTGTTGGAGACGGCAAAATTGCAGGTAGACCACCACCCAATCACAGAATGTCCGTTGTTACCGAGCTCGCTCGCCGTGAGACTGGGTGAGTGAAACTCTGACACGGTGGACTTGCCAAATGTCATCAAACCAGTCTTCTTCGTCGCGAGGCAATCAATCTCCAGTTTGAGAGATACAGCGTTAAGTGGTGGTTCTTTCGTTGTCGGTGACGCGGGTGTTGAGAGTACGCTCCGCAAGAGGTAGAGCGTCACGATACCTCCGTGGTGTTCAGGCGATGTCGCTGAAAGGAACGGAGAGTCATGCGCGAGGAACTGGATCTCGACCTCAAACTTCAAGATGTTCTTCGTTGACTTACTCTGCGGGTCAAGCTCGAAGGTGACCGAGACTGGTTGATTGTCGGGAAAACTCGTGGCAAAGTCTTTTAGCCGGACACGCTTGGTTGCAATCTCGATATCTTTCATGACAGCATTTTTGTCTTTGAGCTCAATGAGAATCTCAATGTCGTTTGGATTCTCTCCGTCCAACGGGACGCAAACAGGAATGATGAGCTCGTCGTCAATCCACTCGATCTTGATGGTCTGAACATCGCCTTGTCGTTTCGTCGCGTCCGTGAGCACGCTGGACTTGATAGTGTACGGAGGCGGATTTGGCTCTTTCTTTGCGAATCGAGTATCATGGATCGACGGACACGACGCCTCTATGTACAAGTCAAGTGATGAATCGAGCGCTTGAGCAACGCTATATAACGCCATTTTCCGCAAGTAAACGAAACCCGTGCGTGACTTCAACGCAGGCACTGGTTCCAACGGCTCAATGGCGTTTGTTGGAGCTGTCGAAGAGCTTGTACTTGGTTCTGAGATCTCCACGACGGGTAATTCCACATCAGAAATAATCCATCGGAATCGTACAGTCACGAATCCACAGTCCTTCTGCTTGGTCAGCTTCTCGTCTGTAAAAGTCAATGGATACGTCTTCACGAGTTGTGGATCCCCTGGTGGATCGCACGTTGCACGGGCAAATACCTCATTCCAGATCTCCTTCAACATTATTTGCGCTCCACCCATGTATGGATCACTGCCAGCGATGTCATCGTCGCGAACATGGAGAATCAGCACGTCTGGATACGGTTTGCTTGTAAACTCAAAGACTTGCACGGCGTTTTTCCACTCAAAGAAAGCAATGTCAACGTCGTTCACGGCCGGGCATTTCCGAATCTGGTTTCCAAGTACCATCACCGCATATGGATCCGGCTTTCGATCGAATAGAGACTTTAACATCGACTTTGCGAGATTTCCAGCGGATGGCTTCGACAGACCACGGCCAGATAGCAGCTCAATAGACAGCATTTTTATGTCGCTATGTCGGAAAGTTTTGGGTGTAGAGGGAACTTCTGGTGTGACGGAAACGGGACTTTCGTTTTGTGATGTGACTTGCTTGCTGCTTTCACTCTCGATGGCAACCGGTCCAGGTAATGGTTCAGTTACCTGAATTGTACCTGTCTTTTGGGATTCATCACATGGGAGCGGTACTTCAGTTTGCTCTGGTTCAAAGTGAAATCGTACAGTGATCTCACCGCACGCTTTTTTTTTGGAAAGCTTTTCATCCGAGTGCGTCAGCACCAGTATTCGCTCTTGCACCGTCTTAACGAAAGTCGATGATGATTGCCAGCACCACCCCGTTGCCTCGGTTCTCACTTCAAAATATTCGCCCATGTCCATCTTCCCTCCGCCCATATAAGTTGCCTTCATCATATTCTCGTCTTTGACGTGAATGACCAGATCTAATGGGCCGTATCCTTTCCGTTTGCTTGACGGCGGCGGTGTGTGTGGGAGATCAAATGCCAGGACCGCATCGGTCCACTCGACTGGCTTCTTTAGATCGACATCCTTGAGCGTGACACTGGCCTTTGTCTGTCCATACAGCTCGATAACCACCATGGGATCCGGCTTGCGGTCAAACAGCGCACCTACGCTGACTGGTCGAGAGAGGTTGCGAGCCGACACAAGCTCGACCTTGAGCGTCTTGACATTCACTTTGATGGCGTGCACCGTCGATGTAGTTGGACTTTCGTCATTCCTGGAACCACTTGTCTCGACATCCTTGTCTAGGATATCATTGGTGGCACTAAGCTTGTTTTGCATGTCTGTAGCAGTTTTCTCAGTGATATCAGGCTGGCTAGTCCGCTGAGACGCTTCCGTAGTCACCGCCACAGGTGTGGCGGACGGTTTGCGCTCTGCCACTGGATCCGGCAATTTTGCAGGTTCAATAGCAGCCACAGCTTTCTTAGGTTCTGCGGGAGCACTTGCGACCGGCGTCTTCTCTGTCGGTGGTGTTTTTGTGACTGACTCGGCCTTCGCATCGTTTTCCTTTAGTGCTGGTTTTTTCACCGCCGCCATCATTGGCTCTGGTGCGGGCTTTTTCGTCGTGTCAATCACCGTCATCGTGAGCTTGACTTCTCCAGAGAGCTTTCTCTTCTTTAGCTTCTCGTCCTCAAACTCGAGCGCAAAAAATTTGCTTTGACACAGCACGCGCGGATCGCCTTGGGTGCCCGCGCACAGTGGCGCCAGCGGGATGCTCACGCCGCCAATGTACCGGTCCTTAAGTGTGTCACTATCCTTCACATGGACCGCAAGCGCTGTTTGTAGTAGCATCGCTTCGTCGAAAACGTCAAACTCAACGACAGCGTTCGGCCACGCGAAATATTCGATCGGCGGAACGTCCTGCACATACTCACACTGCTTTGTCACGCCATTAAACACAAACACCACGTAGGGATCGGGCTTGGCGTCAAAAGTCATGACGCCACTGGCGGATCTGATGCCGCGTGCGCCTTCGGCGTGGACGCACAGACGCCACCGCGCGGCGGCCGCCGCTTGTTTCTGCATTAAGTTCCTTTTTTGAGAAAGGCTTTTTGTCGCGTACCCCAAAGCAGCGCCACTTCAACATTTCTATTTCTATGATTTCTAATATAAGTCACTCTTGCGAGGGTTTCTATGGTGAAGAGGGGAAGCGGGAAAAAGAAGAAACCGAGGGAGGGACGCGATGGAGACGCTTATGCGATTCGGCGGCGTCGGCGCCAAGAAAAAGCACCCCGACGAGAGCCAGAAAAATGGCGCCACCAGCAAAGGCAGCGGCGACGTCAGTGCGCTGAAGCTTCCGCCCAAAGTCGAAGACCGCATTGCACAGGTAATTCTTCACACCAACGACTAGATCTTCTGCATTGGGATCCAGTGTCTCACGGATCTGCCGTGTCTCTAGCTGCTGCCATCAGAGGATGTGCTGGATCGTCCAGAGTTTGATGCTCGTAGCTTTATCAACCGCAACTTTCCGGACGAGCAGAGTCTCAGCGACATAGGCTCGTTCGTGAGTCGACTGCGTGTGCGCATGAAAGAGCTGGACGACGGGCTGTCACAAGCGTCGCAAGAGCAAAGCTTAGCAGCTCACCAAGCAATGACCGACCTCAAGGAAGCCAAGCTTGCGGTCAAGCAGCTCTTCCACAAGATCCAAGACATTCGTGGCAAAGCCGAGCACTCGGAAGTCATGGTCCAGGAGATCTGCCGCGACATCAAGCAACTCGACTATGCCAAGCGTCATTTGCAGACCACGCTGACGTCGCTCAAGCGGCTCCACATGCTCGTGAATGCCGTCGACCAACTCGAGCTCGTGGCGTCTCAGCGCAACTACAAAGAAGCGGCCTCTCTCATGGAGGCTGTGAACCAGCTCTTTACGCATTTCGATAGCTACTCGAGCGTGAGCAAAATTGTCGAGCTCCACCGAGCAGTGCGGGCGCTTCAAGAAGAATTGAGTGCCCAAATCTTCGGCGACTTTGCAGCAATCGGTCCACTCGATAATCTCGAAGAAAATTTCCCTTCTGAAGACGAACGCAATGCCGTGTTTGCCAACCTCTCAGCGGCCTGCGCTGTCGTCGACGCCCTCGGGAAACCGTCCCGCGACAAACTCATCCAGTCGTTTTGCACCGAGCAACTAGACGCCTATGAAAAGCTCTTTGGCGATGGCGGCGAGTGTGCTGGTCTCCAACAGGCCGACAAGCGGTACCCATGGTTCTACCACTTGCTCTCAGTCATTGACGAACGCATGGACCAAGTGTTCCCCAAGCACTGGCGCATGAGTCGACGCATGTGCATTGCATTCTGCGAGGCCACGCGCGCCCACTTTTTAGGGCAAGTCGGATCGCTGTCGCCCGAAGAAATGGACGTGACGTCACTGCTCAAGGCATTGCAGCGGACGCTCATGTTTGAACGTGATGTCGCCGATCGGTTTGAAGGCAGTAGCAGCAGCAACGCGTCCGGGGAAAATGACGACGAGTTTGACGAGAGCGGGCAGCTCATTGATCCGCACTCGGCCGAAGGTATCAAGCGTCGTCATCGACGCAAGAAACGCGATGCCGAACGCAAGGCCCTCGAAGCCGAGATGGAAAAGCGTGGCGATTTGTTTAGTGGCACCGACGAACACTTGCCGACGTTGCGTGGCATTATTTCCAAGTCGTTTGATCCGTTCATGACGTCGTACGTCTCGCTCGAGCGCCGCAACATGGAGCAAATGATTCACGAAGTCATGAGCCAAGAGATCGTCGATCGCAACGGACAGCTCGCAGTCTTTTCTAGCTCGGTCAATATGTTTGCGTACATTCGCAATTCGATCAAGCGATGCCTCGCGCTCACGAATGGCCAGACTTTCTTTAATCTCCACCTTGAGTTTCGGCGGTGCTGTCAGCTGTATTCACAGCGGTTGCTGGCCAAGCTTCCCCAGCAGCCCACTATGAATGCTGGTACCACCGCGGGGGATACCCAAAGCTTGACCAAAATCAAGCTGGGCGAAAAGCAAGAAGAAGAGCTATGCTTCGTGATCAACACGGCCGAGTACTGTGCCGAGACGCTGCCGTCGCTGGAAGAAGTGATTCGCGGCAAGATCGACAAGGCGTTTGCCGAGTCGATTGAACTGGCGCAAGAGATTGACGTGTTCCACGATGTCGGTGCTGCCGCCATGAAGTGTATTGTCGCCGGGCTCGAGACCATGCTGGACGAAGAGCTTGCGATGATTGCCAAAATCAATTGGCAAAACTGGGAAGCCGTCGGCGACGAGAGCACTTATGTCACGCAGATCGGCGAGAAGCTCCGCGCGTTCGTGCCGGTGCTTCGTCAAATGCTGTCGAGTCTGTATTTCACCAACTTTTACGACAAATTCGCGGCGTCGTTTGTGCCCAAGATCTTGCAGGCCGTATTACGGTGCCGCCGCGTGAACCAAGTCGCCACACAACAATTATTGTTGGATGTGTATGCCCTCAAGACGCTGTTTCTGCAGCTCCCAATTATTGGTCACGAGCAACAGCACCACCACCATGGTGGGTCGTCGATGGCGTCAGGGTCGACTGCCTCACCATTGATCCCGTCGCGGTACACCAAGTTTGTCACGCTCGAGATTGCCAAGGTCGAGAGCGTACTTAAACTCATTGGCACGCCCAATGAGATGCTCGTCGAGAGCTTCAAAATCATGTGGCCCGAAGGCAATGCCGACGATTTCCAAAATATTATGAATGTCAAGGGGATAAAAAAGAGCGAGCAAGGCGCGTTTCTCGAGACGCTTGGGATGCAGCGCCGTCCGACTACGAAAATCGCTGAGATGGAGGGCAAAATGACCGACATGACCGAGAGCCTCAAGAAAAACATGCAGAGTTTCGCCAAAGTGCCGTTCAATTTTCCCGGTACCTCGAATGCGAGCCAGCAGAATGCGAACAATTATTGATGTCGCAGCAATTCATATTTGGTCGCCGTATCAATTTATACTGCGTACCCACCAGTGGGTTGGAATCTGCCATCTCGAATTTTCTGGGCGGTTTCTCGATCGTCCTCGCCCAGATTATTGGACGAGAGACCATCATTCTCCAAATGCAATCACTGTCGGGAACCAGATTCCGTAACCCATACGAAGCATTTCCATCCCCGCAGGAGTGTAGGTTCTCTTGTAGCATTGTTTCATTTGCAGCTAAGCTTCCTGCATATAAAAATCCAGTGAACCTGTCGCAGATTTCCGTGCTTCTATCTTTGTTCAACCCCACGGAGAAGAAACGTTTGTGATAGGGCAACAACCTCTGCCTTCGTCATTCTTCAATTTTCCTCGGGCAGCCCAAGCGCCAACGAACAAGTTGCCAACAAAAA
>JAADVD010000511.1:0-18868 GCA_023334535.1 Pythium vanterpoolii
AGTGAATCAAATTGGGCATCTTCTCCTTGATTTTGTCCTTCAGATCATCGACCGTTTTGCTGAGATCAATGTCCACAGGGAAGACGCTCCCGACTCCAACCACCGCACAGAACAGCTTCACCATCGTGTTTCATTTTGTGGATTGGCAAGTTTCCTTCTCGAGGCGCAATTCATGTACAATTCATCCTCCATCTCATTCTCAACCCATCAGTTGATCCTCGCGTTAATGACATATCTGAACCCAGCTCATACAATTTATCGTACAATTCATCAGCAACTGGTGGATTGATAATGAGATGGAGGATGAATTGTACATGAATTGCGCTTCGAGAAGGAAATCTGCTAATCCACAAGACGAAACGCGCGGGTGCTGCGGAAGTATACGTTCTGGGGAAGATTGCAATCTTACGTCCTAATTCACGCTAATGGGCAATGCATGAGCCCTAGACACACGCAAGTCTCAGTTCTGCGACGCTGACAACTCATCGAGCAGAGGGGACAATGGAGGGCAACACTTGCTTTGTGTACCATAAATCGCTCCATAATCCAATCTCTTCTTGGCAGCGGCAGCGATACCGTCCAACGAAGAAACGTCTTGCAGGCACAAGGCTCTACATACTTTGTAGGGCAGCGACTAGCCAAGTCAAGTCTTAAGTCTCTGAAGTAGCCATGTTCGCTCCCACGCGTGAGTGATCTGTATCTGATCGAATCAGATACTCAGACACCACCGCCAACCTGATTGGCAGATGCCACGGACCACGAGAATTCGCCCGACGTGATCATCATCACCAACCCATTCGTCCACCCATCCATCGCTTGTCCATTCCTCGTCGCTGCCACTACCGCAGCGACGCACGCACTGGCTCAGCATTCTCCGTGCATCGTGCTCCGCCTCGCGTGCCTTCTCTACGTCTTCTGTAAGCCGCGCACGTTCTACAGCATCACTAATGGCGCACCTCGTGCAACCCGACGCTGACGGCTTTGCCCACGCCGGTCGCGAGCTGCGCGCGGGCCGCTTAATCGCATTCCCGACCGAGACGGTTTACGGCCTCGGCGCCAACGCATTGGACCCAGACGCGGTGCTTTCGATCTTCCAGGCTAAAGGCCGTCCGCTCACGGACCCGCTCATTGTGCACGTCCCGTCGATGGCCGACGCGCTGGAGCTTGTGGACCTCACTCCCAAAGGCAAGCTCGTGTTTGAGACACTGGGTCGCGCATTCTGGCCTGGTCCGCTCACACTCATTGCCAAGGCTGTACCGGCGCTGCCGCCTACGGTGTCGGCTAATACGGGCTTTGTGGGCATCCGCATTCCGCAGCACGCCGTCGCGCTCGCACTGCTGCGCACCGCCAAGGTGCCCGTGGCGGCACCCAGCGCCAACCGCTTTGGCCACGTCTCACCCACGTCGGCCCAGCACGTCATGGACGACCTCGGTGCCTGCGCCAACATTGGCATTATCGACGACGCCGAGCTGTCGACCTGTGAGGTCGGCATCGAGTCGACGGTCTTAAAAATTGTACCCGAAGAAAACAAACTCGTAGTGTTCCGCCGCGGCGGCGTCTCCGAGACTGCGCTTCATGCCGTACTACAGCAACACGCAGCTGCTATTGGCGGCAATTACGCAATCACCGCGATCCAGCGCGAGGTCGCGCACGACACGAACGAGGCCCAGCAGGCGCCAGGCCAATTGCTCACACACTATGCCCCTGACATCGATACGTACCTCATTCAAACCGACGCGGCCGAGACGTTTGACGTCGCGACCGACGAGACACTCCAGCATTGGGTTGTGATTGACTTTGGCGGCCATCTGAAGAACCTGGAAAGTCGTGTTAAAGCCTACCACGACCTCTCGCCGACTGGTGATATGATGGAAGCGTCGCAAAACATATTCGATTTCTTGCGATGGGCCGAGAATGTTGACGGCGTCGAGCGCGTTGTGATCTGCGATGTGGTGGCAGTTCACCATGAGCACGCGCCAGCACTGCATGATCGTATGTTCCGAGCAGCGTCCGGCAAAGTGCGCTCGCTGCGGTGGTAGCGAACAGGGATTTAATAGAGAGACGATTTGTATGAGTGTTTGTACTAGAAATTGAGAAAGAAGGACTTGAAAAAAAAGGCATGCAAAAAGGGAAAATCAACAAGCAGGTGAAAGACGGAAGACTACGAGTCGAGATCCTGCACATAGACGAGTGACTGCGGCGCGAGTCCCTACAAAAACAGAGCACACCACATCAGGCACGTGCGCTTTTAAGTCTGCTGCAATGACGAACACACTTACCGCCTCCTGGAGACTCACGTGCAGCAGCTCGGGGCCGTACGTTTTCTTCGGAAAATTGGTCGCGAGTTCATAGTTTTTAATGGGGATGTTGCGGTCGTGGAACGCCACGTCCACAAAGTCGCGCACGGCCTGGAGCGTGTCGTGGGCGTAAAAGATCCGCTCGAGCCGCGTACCGTTGTGGAGATGAAACTTGAGCACGGCGGTTTTGTAGGTCGCCCCAGGCGGCGGCACGCGCGACGGCGGGGCGTCGTGGAGGCGAGCGCGCTTGGCTTCGATCGACTGCAAGCGGGCTTCGTCGGCGCGTCGCTGGTCGTCTTCCCGTTGACGCGCTTCTTCTTCGGCGCGCTGCTCGGCTTCCAGCGCCAGCTGCGCTGCGACTTGTGTGGCTTCTTCTCGTCGCCGATCGGCCTCCAGCGATTCTTGGTACTCCAGGTCCTGCTGCTCGCGAAGCAATTGGGCCTCGGACCTACACCCGCAAACATTATTAGTATCTCCACTGCATACCACGGTAAGCAGGTTGAATACCGTTGCTGCTGCAAGTGCCGCGCGGTCGCAAGGATCGTATTGTTGCGGCCGACCGCTGTGTTGAGCGCGCGAATCAAGAGTCCCGGCGGCACGTCCACTAGCAAAGTACCAAGTGTCAGTGAACAATACCCTACTACCCAATAGTACTACAAACGTACTCGTGATTTTCTCGACCACGTTTACGCCGCGCGAGACGCACGTGAGCAATGCAATAAATGGAAACTTGGCGCAGCCAAGCGACAAACTCACGCCAAAGCCTTCGACTTGCTGGACGCAGCCGGCCCACGCGACAACACTGTCGCTCTCGTTGATATAATTCGTAAACGGCTGCGTGCAAACCGTTTGCTTGGCAAACCGTAGGGCGTCATCGTGGATATTTGAATGCAAAAACACCAGCAAAAACTTGGACATGGTACGCGCCGTCGACACGGCATCGCGGAATGACGTGAGTTCAAAACGAGGACAGTGCGGACCAAAGCGGCGCTGCAGCGAGTCGGCAAAGAGCCGCGCCGCAATTTGTGGGTCTTCGGGTTCGGCTTCGCCGAGAATCAGACTCAGCGGCGAAAATAGCAGCTCCATAAAGCCTTTTTGGCGCGGCGGCGGGCGGTGGGGTGGTGCCGCTGGGTCATTTTGTGCGTCGTGATCCACTTCGGCGTGCGGCGCCGCATCGCCACCGTTTGACGCGCCGTTTGCGAGACGGCGGCGGAGGCCCGTGGTCTCTGGGTTGACGCCACCAGCGTCGCGGGTATCGCCCTCAGGAAGTGCAACGGCAGCCGTCATCTTGACCGAAGAAGTTGTTCCGTCGAAAGATGCCGACGAGGAATGGATTAGTGTGGGAGCCGAAGTCGTTCTTGCTCGTGTCCAAAAAGCGGCTTCAATAGAGGACGGTCTATACTAGGAAAAATCTCGTGTGTAGTGTGAACCACATTATATTTACCTTCAACGAGGACGGATGACGAACAGTAGGTTACGATTAGGAGGGTACAGTACATGCTACGTCAGAAAGACATGCGTGCTGCAGGAGGTCGCTCACGCGTGCGTGTCGTCTGCCGCCGTATCAGTTGCACGTATTCCCATTGTGCGGTCGGCTCAGTGAGTCCCTGTGCGCGTGCTTCTTTGTAAATGGACGCCATGGACGTCGCTGGCGGTGGACACAGCAGCATTCCCATCAGTGGCTTTTTTGAGGCGAATGACAATGGCGGCGCAACTGCAACCGCAGCCGCGTCGTCGGTCGTCACGTCGGACTCGGACTCTTCGGTCGCGCTCTCTTTGGATGGCGTTTGATTCTTATACTTCTCAGCGTCGCGCGCCTGGGCCTCTTCTTCGATCGCAGCAAGGAACGACTGCTGCCGCACCGAAATGCTCTTGGCTTCTTCGTCGTGGTCATCATTGCTATAAGCAGAAGAACGATGTGGTGGCGGCGTACAAGGCGAAGTCGACGTAATCGACGTAAGTGACAGTGATGACGTGGACGCCGAGGCGTCGTAGGGATTCGCTTGGTTCGCTTGGTTCGCTTTGTTTTCTTTTGTTTCTTCTTCGTCGTTCTCCGAATCGCTGGCGTCCAAATCCCTCGATGGTGAAAACTGGAGCGATGCAAACGACGGCGTGAGCACGTCGGCCGCGTGCTCGGCGATCGACGATAAGGCCGGGGACGAAAAGACGGATTGCGAATTGGTGTCGCTTTTGCCTGGTGTGGGTGTCTTGGGGTCTATTCCATCGAAATGGAGCGAGGTCTGTTGGGCACTGTCGATGGGGATGGGCGAGAGGTTGATCGACCCAAAGCTCAAGCGCGTGGGTACTACCGGTGTCAGCGGCTCGCGTGCGATCCGCAGTGGCGTGCTGGCGTCTATACCGCCGCTCTCGCTCGTCTTGTGTAGGGGATCCTTGTCGCTACTGTACATTCGCCCGCGTCCTCGTGCGCGGCGTTGGAGCTTGAGTTTGGTCGCAGGGATTGGCAGGCGCGCGAGCTGGTGCTGGCGCTCGCGCAGTCGCGCTTCGCAGAATTGGATCGTGTCGACGCAACGGTGATGCAGGTCGCGCCAGCGCCGCGCCGACTCGGGCGTGGTGCGCCATGTACCGTACTCGCTCTCACCGGTCATCGCACCGCCAAGTATTCCCACTGGCGGTTGGTGGGGTAGTAACAATCGCTCACGCGCGACGATGTCGGCGGGTGTGAGTAGGACGCAAAACTCGCTCTCGTTGTCGAAGAATGTCGCCGAGCGCGGCGGTGTCTCCTCTACTAATAGTAGGTGGGAAGCGGGACTAGCGGTCGCTAAAGCAGTCGTGCCAGTGCTCCAGCGGCGGCGGCGGCGGACGTGGTGCAGCGTCTGCGGGGACACACGGAGCTGTGAAGCGAGAGGTGAGAACGCCTGCGGCAGGAGCGTCGCGAGCCCGTCGATACTCCAATCGAGGGACGCGGTTGTCGACGATGTTGGCGTTGACAGCCGATGGCAATTGCAACCGCCGCTGGCTGCCTTGTCGCAGGCGCAACCGCCAGCGGCTTTTTTTACGCTGCCGTGGATGTCGCTGTCTCCATCACCGCCACTGTCACTATCACTATGTGGCATCTGCATGGCCGCATCAAAGCATGGGAACGGTTCGCGTCCGCTACGACGCGCACCAAATGGATGCCGCTGCATGTCGGTGGTGGGAGACGGCGGCGCCACCGCGACGAGGAAGTAAACGGTGAGGAGGACGAAACGAACCCACTTGGTCGGTTGGGCACTCTCCCTCGCGTCCCGCGCTTTTGGAACCGTTCCCGCCATTGCCATCATACAAACATCAAGTATATTGATTTCCACAGGGGAGCGAGTTGTCACTATTTTCGAAGAGGAGCTCCACACCCACATTCAAAAGCTCAGGCCGCCGACGGTGATGATACAGTACATTGAGCGATTGTGGTCTTTGTGCTTGTCGCTGGGCCACTTGACAACATGGGCACCTAGACGGAAGATACCTATCCGTCAGCATTATGTGGGGATCGTTAAAGGCCATCGACATGTGTCCTACCGTCTGTGACTGTGTCCCAATGGCACGAGATGGCCGAGTGCACGCCGGCACCGTTTTTCTGCATGATGAGGCCGCTGACAACGTACTTGAGCGGCTTGCGCAGCTCAGCGAGTCCGCGCATGACGGTTTCGCAGATTGCGTCGACCCACTGCGCGACGCGCTGCTCGTCGTAAACTTCGTCTTTGAGGCAGCTCTCGATGGCCGCGAGGATAATGCGATCGACTTCTTCGGCGACAAACGCCAGCTCCTCGGACGACTGCAGCTCGTCCGCCATGGTGTACGGATTAGGATTCTCAGTGAGTTGCAATGGCTCGTTTTCATAGTTGAGAGAGATCCTGAAGCGTCGCGTGTCGCGCGAACCGACGCACGACAATAGTGACATTGAATAATGAGGACCCGCAGGACGGGTGCTGGTAGGTGTATGAAGCTATGCAATTCTACTCGGCTTCTACGACGGCTGGCTGCGTGGGGTTGTGCTCGAGCAGCCACGTGCCGAGCCACCGAACGGCGTCGAGACCAGCGGGCTTGGCGCGGCAGAGTTCCGTGAGGCCACGCGCGACAACGTCCAGCAGCAGCGTTTGGTCGGCGCGCGTGCGGCTGTCGTTCCAGGTCGCGAGGCCGACCGGCGCGCGCGTGAGGTACGCGGTCGCGGCCGGCATTGACACGATCGGCGAGGGGTACTTGATGCCCGGCAGCGACGACGAGAGCTGGTACGCCGCGAGCTCGCTGAGACCAGCGTGTGCCGCGTCGGCCCCCGAAAAGAACGCGTCTTCCACGAGCTCGAGCGTGTCCACGAGCGTCACATACCCTTCGAGCGTCGATAGTATGCCGGCGTGCTGGAGCTCACCACGCGAAAACACGCGTGTAAATTTGAGCGGCGCGCCGTCGCCGGCCGTGGCTTGGAAAATCACGATCGCAATGCCGACTGCGTCGACGTCAAAGAGCCGCACTTCAAACTCGTCGCCGAGGAATACGCGCCGCGCTTTGTAATGACAGCCGCTGTACTGTGCTTCCATGATGTTGACGGCGTGGGGGGACGCTCTGTAAAGATGTCAGAGTGTGGTTGTGAGGCAAGGAAGGGTCGTGCAATCGCTGGGGTCGCTGGGGTGTTGCGGTCCAATCTATTTCTAGACAGAGGCGAGAGAGCGAGAGAAAGACTGAGAATGATGCGAGTCAAGCACACTCTCACACTACCGCCTCGTTCATGGCGACCGACGTCGACGCTCGCAAGTGTGCGTTCTCTGTGCGGATCGATGCCGCGTTGGCAGATCAGGCGTTCAATGCACCGATCTTTCGCTTTCGCTTTGTTGACGGCACCAAGAAGCAGACGTCAGTCGTCGGTGCAGCCGGCTGGACACCGCATCCCGAGACACCGGGAAGCTGGCGATTTGAAGTTGTGATCCCCGACGTCGTGGTCACCGAGACACTGGCGGCCGCGATCGACGACGACCCCGTCATCGCCTTTGTCTTGTCGGACCAAAACACACCACCACCAGCTGCACCCGCAGCACCTGCAACAGCCAAGGCAGGGAATACGTCGGCGCGACCCACGACCGCCGTCGTGGCGGCTCCATCTCCACAGGACGCAGGCAGTCGACCCACCGGCCAATCCACCACGAGCGGACGCGGCCGCCTCGTAGCTGACGTCTTGGAGCTCGACGCCAGCGCGCTGTTTGCCGCCGACTGTCTCCAAATCGAGCAGACGTGGACCCCCCTTGGCATCCGCGAGACGGAAACGCTCGACTTCGACGACAGCATCTTTACACGACCCAAGAAAACGCCCTCGATCGTAAGCCGTAGTCTCTTCACCACGGCGTCCGGGATCCGTTCTATCACAATCCGTGTCAGTGTCGACCAACCGCTACTATCACCGGCGTTGCGTCTCAAACTCAACCCGCTCGTGTTGACACTCGGTATAGCGCGGCGTCTACCGGGCGTTGGCATTGTCACCACGAGCCGCCCGCACGATGCGCTTGCGAGTCGCTGCCGTCCTGTCTACGCGGTGTGGCGGTTCTTCCCGGACCGACGACTGTATCCTTCTCCTTCGCAGCACCCCACGCGGTCGCGGCTGGCCATCACGTCCGGCCGTGAACATAGTGAGACGGTCGACTGGCAGCACACAACAACTGTGCTCTGTGGACGCTGTGATGCGATGGAACTGTACGACGCACTCCAAACGTCGTCGCTGACAGTGGAGATCCACGACCGCGACGCAATCCGCACGACGAATGCCGCACTCGATAAACTGCACACCAAGTGGGAGTCGCTGTATACGACCGGCATCGACCCGACGCAGACGTCACCAGGAGACGCACTCGCGATGCCGTCCACTGCTCGGTCGCGCAACACCACGCCTCGCGGCGGAGGCACAGTCAAGCCGCTGGACGTGTTCGCGGTGGACGAAATCATGAAGCACGATTGGCACACGCTCCTAAGCCGCACCGGCGAGCGCTGTGCGTTCGGTGGGGCCGTGTTCCGCCTACACGACTTGCTGCCCAAGGCCAAAGTGCTTACAGCCATCGACCCAACAGGGATGAGACCGTACATGACCCTCAAGCTTACGTCTGACGTGCTGGCGAGCAAGCGACGCGCACAGCCGATCGACGCGGCAGCCTTGGCCGAGAGTGAGAGCGGGGACCCCATGGCCAACGCCACCGTCGACACACCGCTCGACAGACTCGTGCGTGAGCCGGGTGCCTACGTCGCGAGCGGCACGACCCTGAGTCTCCACGTCACACTGCAGCACGCACTCGCTTCACCACCACCTCGGCCGCCAGCGTCGACGGCATTGTCGTCCTCCTCCTCTCCAGCGCCGCTGTTTTCTCGCTTTGTCGTGTTGTTTCCGTACAGCGATACGTCGACCTTGACGCAGTTGATGAGAGTGCTTGAAACTGCAAATCGCCTGGCGCTGCCCGACGGCATCTCGCTGCGCTCGTACGAATTGACGCCACACGAGACCCGCGCATGCGACAGCGGTGAGCTCGACATCCTCACAGGCTGCATGGTGCTGGACGACGCATTTCGAGTCGTCATACTCGAAGGGCTCGCCGACGGTGCGATGCAGCATGTGCACCGTGCGCTGCCGCGGACGCAACCGCAGAGCGAGCGCTTCCGCATGTACGCCAACGAACAGCTGCGGTTCACCGAGCGACTGTACACGGCGTTTGGCGTCGACCTCAAGCGGATCAAACTGCGGTCGGCCTTACCTGTGCTATTGCAAATGCCCGACATGTACATGCGCACCAAAGTGGCGGCGCCGTGTTACAATGCCTTGATGCGGCTTATGGAACTGCGGCGCGTGCATCGACTGGTGGACGTTAAGACACTAGATCTCTTCCCGACCGCGGCGATGCTGCGCGAGGTTGAGAGCAAATACGGCGAGAGCATTTCACTGGAAGACATCGATGGCCGCAAGAAAATGGGGATCTCGACCAATCCAGCAGAGCCAGAGTCAGAGACACATAGCCACGACAATAGAGGAGGTGACACCGTTGGACAAGAAGCCGGTGACTCGGATAGACCACCACACCACGCGTCGTCGACGTACACACGACTTAAGGCGCCGACGGACGCGACGAATCCAGAGTTTGAAGCACATCGACGGGCACGGCAGCCGCGCGATTACTTGGAAGACCGCAGGTACGACAAGTGGTGGTGTCTTTAGTGCATCTTGGGCTGCTGTAGTGTAGCTTGACGGATTGGGTGGATTCACTAGAAAACTCCACGACGAGCAGCAGCTCGCGTACCGACAGAAAAAGCAGGCGGAAGACGATGCGCTCAACAGTGACCCACGTGCGAACGCGCCAGTGTACTTGTACAGCGGCCAGAAACTGCGAGTATGATTTCTCTTGGTGACTTCCTCGTTGCAGATTGACTCAATGTGTTGGGGGTATCACTGTAGACCCAGGATGCACTCCAAGAAGACCTGCGCCAGCGGCTCGCAAGCGACCACCGCGCCACGTACACGTACGGCCCCGACTTTCAGTCGCTCGCACTGAGTCTCGTGAACACCGATGAATTGCGGCAGACCGAAGAGCGTGACGCACGCAAGAAATGGACGACCCAGCGGGGCTTTGTGTACCCGGCACCGCGTCCGACCGCCGAATTCTACCAACATCCAGACGCCCCGAGTGCCGCGCGGTGCGAGGATTTGCGCGTGCCGTTCGTGGACAACGTCAACCACCCCACGCCAGTCTCGCGAGATACAAACCGCCGCCACGACCGCCGCCCCGAGTTTTCGACGCTGCCCTCGAAAGACCTCGTGTTTGGTGGCACGCACAGCGACGGCTCAGTGGACCCCGACTACTTTCGCAGCGTCCACTTGTGCGGCGAGCAGGCTCGCAAAGAAATGGACGAAGCACTGGAGCACGAGAAAACCGAGTGGGAACGCAAGCTCGTCATTGACCGCACGCAGATCAAGTTTTTGGCGCACGGAAATATCTACAGCCAGCCGTCGGCCACGGCGCTACCATCGACGCAGTTGGACAAACTGAGGGACGTGCTCAAAGGGCCCGTGCGATCCAAGCCGCTCCGTATTGTCCGCAATGCAACGCTGCCGAGCGGCAAACGCGTGCCGCTGCTGCCGCCGCCGGCGTCGATCCTCACTCGCCAAGCGTACGCGGGGCCGGTCGCCGCGACCTTTGCGAACACGCTCCGCAAGGCCGAGGAGAACGTGTCATTTCTTATGACCGACGCCAGTACGGGCACGCCGAAAGACTTTCATTTCCCGTCGGTCTCGCATTTGCTGACGCCGCCCGTGCAGCAGCACACGACCCACAAAGAGATTCGCGCCATCGAGGTGGATGAAAAGCATGGCTTCTTGTGGCGCAACCATACTTAATAATACTCATCGCTCGCTTGATCCTTTTGCCGTGTCCGTGGTGAGGTCTGATTCGAGTCGATGGAGTGCGTCTTCAAACAGCGTGATGCGGTCGCGGAGCATCGCAACGACGGGATCGGCAGCAAACGCCGAGGAGTCATCCTCAGATTCTTTGTCAGTTTCTGATGCTGCTTTATCTTCGGTGTCCTGAGACTCTTTTATGAGACTTGAGTTGTGCGTTTCATCGTCGCGACGGTCGGGTGGAGGAGACGCGAGGGACAGCTCGTCGCTTTGCATAGATGCCGTCCGCGGCCGCTGCTTGGAGGTGCTACTATCGATCGACTTGGTCTCGCCGTCTTCGCTGCCGCTCCCGCCAAAGAGCGAGTTCTCGCCCCACGACTGCACGACAAAACTGAGCAGACTGTCGAGAGTCTTGGAGGTCTCAGCCGTGATCACTGGTTCATTCGCGTCGAGCGCTCGTGGGGTCATGGGCGCCTGCTTGAAAATGGGTCCGCGCGCCGGCGAGAGAGGTGGAAGCCGCGGCGACCGCTTTTCGCGCGTCTCGTCTTGAGGAATAGGACTAGTGTCCTGCGGTGAATGACTTTGCGCTGGCTCGATTGGTAGGCCTCCTTCATGGCTACGACCCGTCTCAGTATTGGACGGCATTTGCTCAATTCCAATAGCCTCCTCTGCTGCTATAGCAAAGTCTGTGTGGGAAGAGTACGCTTGTACTGGTACCTCCTGATCGCCACCTCCACTGAGCGTCACAGGATCTCCTGGCTCGTCGCCACTTTTGTCGACGCTGCGGGTGGAGTATCCTGTGGCCGCCTCGACCTCGATATGCTCCGAGTCCATCGCAGTGTCTTGTCTCTCGACAACTCTGATCGGCGAGTTTTGTTCGAACAGCTCGTCAACGAACGGTGAGTTGTCGAGTGGCTGAAAAAACTCTGACACGGCTGACGTGGCTGACACGGCGGACGAGAGCGGCGAGTCACCGCCGATACGGACACCATCGAGCGATTCAGACAGCTCGAATCGCAACGACAACGGACCACTGCCAGTGGTTTCATATCCCTCGTAAATTGCCTCCTTTGTCACAGCCGACGCAAAGGCGTCGCTGCTCTCGCTGACAAGGTCCGCATTCCCATCGTATCCCCTCTGGTCACCGCCCTTGCTGTGCATTGGAGAACGGAACACCACGTCAGCCGGTGCATACAGCGTTGAAGGCGGCTGAAAGCCGAGCCGCCGCCGGATGCGCTGGATCACCATCTCGGGGTCTTCGAGCGACGCCTCCAGCATTGCTTTCTCTTCGAGCGCGTCGGTCGGAAGCACGACGAATCCCTCGTCCACAACGGTCGGCGCGAGAGGAAGCTGTCGGAGACTCGCCCATGCGGTTGGTGTACTTGCGTGCGATTGACGCGGTCCACTGGACCGAGACGACAGCGACGAGGACAAAGAAAGCAACGAAGAAGGAACGCTGACGCCATCGTCCTCGGACACCAGCGATGCCATCGACGCCGCTTCGTCTGCGGGCGTGGCGCTCAACAGTTCCAGTTCCCACTCCATTGGCGCCTTGCTGTCGGTGCTGGCAGACGCCTGTGCGTCGCGGTTACTGTCATTGCGTGGCATCGTTTGTGGGCTGCTCGACGCCGTTTCGCGTCGCCCTTCCAGCCACCAAAAGTCTTCACGCTGCGCAGTCGCACGCGCATCCCGTGGGCGCGGTGACTCATGTCGGAAACGCGCAATGTACTTGCCAATCGTCGTTGCCCCCGCGGGCGGCGGTGGTGGTGGGGGTGGCGGAGGCGGAGGTGTTGCCATCGATGCGACACCCAATTGATAGAAAATCGAATCTCGTGGGTTTGGAAAAGCTGTTGGTTTGCAGAACATTATATAGCGTGGTACACACTACGCAAACTAATGTGTCCACACTATATGGATCTGTCGATCTCTTCTTCAACCTTCTAGCAGATCCTTAAAAAACCAAGCATGGACCCGCCACCACTGCCGCGCTCTCCCGGCGTGCTGCTGTTGCAGAGCGTGCGCGTGGTGCTGCATCTCGGCGTCGTTCTCGCGCTCACGTTGCGTAGCGCGCACATCAGCGCGACGCTCCATCCGTTCGAGCGCGCGCTCGCCAACGAGTGGATCCACTTGCTCTTCTATGTTGACACGACCATGACCGTGCGCACGTACGACGCCGTCGACTCGCCCGACGAAATCGTCCCCGTGACGCTACCCAACTTTTTGCTCGAGTCGGAAGAAGAGATCGCTGCGAACCTTGATGACGAGTTCTTTGGTGGTGGATTTGCAGCGCGCGCGTCGTCGTATCCGGTCGGCATGCTGTTTACAATCGACGAGACGCGCAAGCATCTCCACGGCGCGATCGACAACTACGGCCGGCTCGCGGACGTGGCGCTGGATAAGTTGGTCATTGCAGGCGACGCGAGTGGCGGGGAGATTCCGTTCCCAGAGCTGACGGTGTGGACGAGCTGGGACGGTGACAGTGTCCCGCACAAGGTCTGGACGTTTCCGGTTTATATGTATAATGTTTGTTCCTTCTACTGACGAGTGCTATGGATTGGCAGTACCGCCTGACAGGTCAGAACGAGAGCGAGTGGCCGGCGCCACTGCGTCTGCAATCCCCGAATGCAACCGAGACGCGCGCTTTCTTTGATTTGCTCGACGGCATGGAACTTCACTTTCTAATCGGCATGCGGCAGAACGAATCGTCACTCCCACATGCCGACAAGCTGTTTCAGTGGTGGGTACGGTTCACCTACGACTTGTTGAGCCAGGGCCACCTGGAAGTGTCGATCAACTTTGGCTTGCGACCAGCGTCTAACCCCACCGACGGGGTGGATACCGTGGCGCTCGAACGCCAGCAAATCCCCACTGTGTTTTTCGACGAGAGTCTCGTCTTTGACTGGTGCCTGCTCACCCTTATCGGTGTCTATCAGGTACGCCCTCCTCATTCTTGCCTCTCGCCTCACCCATTTCTAATGGAGATGATAAAAGGCGGTAGAAATTGTGCTCAAGTGGTACAACTCACAGACTGCCGTGGCACTGCTCTCGCCGCGCGGCAGGCATTCGCCACACTACTACCGCGTGCGCGCGTGGCGGACATTCCAGCGTGAAGCCCGCGACTTTTGGTTTTGGGGGATTCTCGTGATCAACGTAGCGACC
Organism: Pythium vanterpoolii; assembly: GCA_023334535.1. Classification (NCBI taxonomy): domain Eukaryota; phylum Oomycota; class Peronosporomycetes; order Pythiales; family Pythiaceae; genus Pythium; species Pythium vanterpoolii. The sequence continues at coordinate 13,813 of JAADVD010000511.1, forward strand.
GTCGCGTGCCTGTGCGCCGCTTGGGTCCACTCGTACCGCCTTTATTTGTGGGACGCCCTCTGCCTTGCGTTTGCGTCGTGCTGTGCGCTGCAGTGGATCAGTCTCGTGCGGTACCTGAGTGTAAATGCGCGGTTCCATATCTTGGGCCTCACGCTGCAGCGTGGCCTCCCCCGCGTCGCGCAGTTTCTCGTTGGCGTGCTGCCCATATTCGTGGGCTATGTGCTCTTTGGCACGGTTATGTTTGGCGCCAAAGTGCCGCGTTTCCAAAGCCCGGGTGCGACCGCGACCACGCTCTTTGCGATCGCCAACGGTGACGAAATCCACGACACGTTTAACGCCGTTGCATTCACGCCATGGGTCGGCCAGATCTATGTCTATAGCTACATCATCCTCTTTAGCTACGTCGTGCTCATGGTGTGCATTGGCATCATCGAGGACGCGTTCTTCTCGGCCGTGTTTCCTGCATCGTGGCCCTCACTGCAGCAAGCAGACGGTGCTGCCGTTGGTCGGCGAGCTCGCGGAAAAAGAGATGAGCCGTGAGAAACGGTGCAAATTTATAAAGGTTTTGAAGAGAAATGTTGTTCGTCTTGGTGGCTCACTCTCCTCACAATCGATTGGGCTTCTGTCTCTGGCGTTACGTCTCGCCATCTTGCTGCTGCCACGCTTCTTCTTAAGTTGGAGTCTATTGCGTTACTGAAGTAAAACAGCTGTGGCTACGGAGGTGCATGTAAGGAAAGCTAAACAGGGGCAGAGCGGGTCGGCCACCGGCGAAGATCACCGGTTGAAAGCGCTCCTGCCATGTGCGACGCTGGTGCAGTGATGTCGATACCTGCGGGCACGTTGTCCAACGCGGCGTTCGTTCGTTTTGGGTGTCGACGTGGTCAACCGCGTGCGTGACAAATGTGGACAGACCGAGATGTGGAACTTTCTGTCTAGGCGTCGTTTGTGTTAAGATCACCATCGACTGCCACGTTGCTTTCCCGCGGTGTCCCCTCTTCATCTTCTCGTCTGCGTAATGGCTACTAGTCATCTTCTCGTCTGCGGATGGCTACTCGGTTTACATGTCGCAATAGTACGCAAACTTCGTACAGCGTCTCACTCTGCTTGTCGTCCTTGAAATCGTCCGATTCGTCACCGTCGTCTTTGTCACGTGGCTACGTCAATCGCGGCCGCTGGGAGCACAGCGTCGGCGCAATCGCCGACCGTGAGACCGCAAGTTGATTGTCCGTGGCCGGCTGTAGACCCTACCGTCTCGTTCCACGTCCAGACAACTGCGCCAATCACAGTCAGCGCCGATTCAGGACGTGCTCGAGGCTCTTGCAATGATCCGTGCGGTCGCTGTGGTCTGGGTGTTCGCGAATCCTGCGTCTACGACTTGCTCCAGGGCCGTAACGGTCATCCCGATTGTTTTCTTGTGTGAACGTGGGGACCTCCAGGCGCTGCAAGCACCCAACCACCTGCCACGCGACAGTTTAAACAAAATGCAATGCCGATGATCGATCTGGTCGACTCGTGGTTGCGACCGGTAGCGAGACGGCTCGAGCGATGGTACCACGAACATCGGCACCTGTGACGCTCCCTACAGAGTCTGCCATGCCAACCGAGCTCTAGGAGCGGTGTCCGTTTCATTCATCATGCCAGTCGCGAAGGTCGACCGATAAAGTGTCCACCTACTTGCACAAAGATAAGGCTTGTTTGATATGTATCTGCAGGAGAGTCATATTTTATCAATCGTCCTTGATAATTGATACATATTATTCCCCAAAACCAATGGTGAGCTGAAGAATGTCACAACCCCGAGTCGTCGACATGACACAAACTATGTCACACAATGGCTGGTGTTCGCGCAGCACATCGATCTCTGCGCATCACATGTGACTCCGTGCGTCGTTCCATCTCTCTCTATATGCGCTTGTCTCCAAACCGTTCCATGCTGTACCCTCAGTATACAGTACACCACAACAGCCTTGTAATGGACAATTTCTTGATCAGCACTGCGTTCCTTGTACAGTAGTCCCTGTGGGTTCCTAACTTAACTCCAACGTACTCCAGCTCATCTGTTGTGGCCGTTGCTGGACGCCAATTGATGTCGCTGTTGCTCGCACTGGTGTACGTACGGTCCATCGCTCATAGAGATCTGCACGCACAGTCAATGTGACGCCTGCACTCTACGTAGTACAGCGACTATGACCCCTGCGTCGGCGTCGGCGTCGGCGTCGCCGTGTTGAATGGGATTCTACTGTATCCCAACAGTGCGCACTTTAGGCAGGGTCCACCCGCGCGTGTATTAAGTTTGCGTTCATTCCGGCGTCTACAGTACTGTACGTGGGCGGCTCAACACGGAGGAGATCATGACTCGCCTTTGTCATCTCCAGGAGTCATAGACTACAAAATGAATAGTGGATCGGTTCACAGTCTAATTTCAGAAAGGACCATCAGTCCAGGCCAGAGAGATTGGTTCTTCTTCATACCCTGTGAATATCGATTTTGCATCTTCGTCTGCGTGGTTCGAATGCGCCGAGGTTCCATCCAATGGTGATTCCAACGACCTCTCAAAAGCCATGTGAGCGTCGTCCTAACATACCATATCTCTCCGTCCCGTCGCTAACACACCGATTCAACTCAAGTCGGGCGACAGTGCGGAACACAAAGTGAAGTGGCTGCTTTCGCTTTTGACCATGTTACCGTGCTTTATGCTCTTCTAGAGACCTCAATCGACCACCAGCAACCATCATCTCGCATCATTTGTCCACATATTCAGTGGGTCCGCTCAGCTGCCACCGTGAGAGAACAGGTCAGGCCTGCAAACAGAAGAATTCAGAAGCTCAACAGCTCAGGTCAGACCGGAGAGGCAGCGCCGCGTGGCCAACAGAGTCCTCAATCTCCAATTTGCCGACCCAGACACACACCTCCTCTTCTTCTTCCTCGTCCCCCTCCTCCTGCTCGACCTTGTCCACCTCCTGCTTCTCCTCGTCGTCTGTTACTCTGCCCTCCTACTCTCTGCGCCACTGCTCACGACTCTTCACTGCGCTGCTCAAGACCACTCTACCCCACTCCACCCCAAATCAAACCCCCAAACCCCCGACGGCGAGCACCGCCGACGGTTCAGTCGCCTGAGTGTGAATCCTCACTCAAAAGGGGGAAAACGACGGTGCGTGTAAGGCTCGTAGTGGTTGAGGACCACAAGCCGGGGCCTCTCCACCCTCCGACACCTCCACCCCTCGAATGCCGAGTCGACGCCGCGGCGCCGCCACAAGTATGGGCTCCGTACGTACGACGTGCGTCGCGTCGCGGCACCAGTCGGTTCGGCAGAATCTGAAGCCCACGACACGACTGCAAGCCACGCACACAGGAATGGACGTGTTTCTCATTTCTGTTTACGGATGCGATGTGTGGTGTTTGCCGTTGTTCGTAGGCTCTTCTACCTCACTTTTCATTTCAACTGAAGACCACAGCAAGATCATAAGATCGCCGACGGTATGTATGGACGCGCTAGCGATTATTTGTTTTCTGGCTGTGGGATTTCTGACGTTTCTTGACTGTAGGGAATTCCTATTCCTGCGTCACCTTTCTACACGAATCCTCTCAAGGTTCTCCTCATTAAGCTCTGCTGCGCATCGAATCCGCCATCATTATAGTTGCTTTATGTGTGTCGCAATTGTTGTTCGTTGACTATTCTAGGCTTGCTTTGATGGATCACTCTATCGGCTTCATGTGCGTGAAAACCTATGTTACTGCTCTTTTGCTTTGAATCGTTTGGCGTGACGGTCTTTCGTCTCACTCTCTGCCATTTGGCTTTATCGGATGAATGTAGGAGTGAGGGTAGACCATGCACGATGGCAAGCGTCTTTGTTCAATAGCACGCCATGAGGGTGGAGACTGTGTCGAGTAGGAGTAGTGAATTGCTTCGCGCTAGTGCACTGATCCCGTCGTAGTTTGTGGATTCTCCATTCAAGCAATTGCAAACGTCATGGCCACTACCACTCTCCCTCATGCACTATCTAGCAGTAGAAAAAGCCGCCAAACCCAAAGCCTAGGCCACAACCACCGCCATAGAGCCCGGCCCCAAACGCGTTCCAGTAACCGAGCGGGTAGCGCCAGCCGAGGCCCCACCCAAGCCCACCCAAGCCACCGAGCCACTGCTCGTGGTCGTGTCCCTTGCCAGTAAGCGTCGCGTCGCCCTCGCCTTCTTTGGGGTACGCAAACCGCGTGCGATAAAGCGTCTCGCTCGGCTTGGCGTCCTTGGAATCGTCCGACTCGTCGTCCGTCGTCGTGGTCACGTGGCCCACGTCAATCGCGGCCGCCGGCAGCACTGCATCCGCAACCTTGGCGCCGCCCGAGAGCACGACCTGGTCGTTCTGTGTTGGCGCAATGGTCGCGCGCGAGACCGTCACCTGATTGCTCGTGATCGCCACGTTCTTGTTGAGCGCTGCCGTGGGTTGGCGCAGCACATCCTTAGTGCCGACCATTACAATGATCCCCCGTGGCGTCTTGGACTGGAGTGCCTGTTCCGTCTCCGCGTCCATCTCGCGCTCGCCCACTGCGTCCACAAAGGCGGCAATGCGATCGGCCAGTGCGCTGCTGTCACCGTCCTTGGCCGCTAGCACGGCTGACGCCTTGGTCATGAGCGCAGTGTCCTTATCCGAAGCCGACACGGCCCGCAAGACGTCCTTGGTCAGCGTGGCCGTGGTCGCCATGGTATTCTCTTGCTTCAAAGCCTTTTTGACTTTGGCACGCAGAGAGAGCCGGTCGTTCTGGGTGAAGACAATGTTGCTGCGCGCAATAAAGACATTGTTGTCCATGGCGAGCGTGTTCTTGTTGAGCAAGGCGGTCGCGCGGTTCAAGAGGTCATTGGACGCGACGCGGACGTCGGTCTCAGCGTTTGTGTTGGCGTTGGCGTCGGCTGCAGAGGCGCTCGAGGCAGCGACGGCCGCGAGGAGCGTGAATAGGAACGTCGTCTTCATTGCCACTAGAACGCAAGGCAGAGAGGAGAACGTAACCGAGGCTGAGAAGAGAACGTAAGCAAGGGACGACGGTGGAGAAAGCGAATTGCACA
>JAADVD010000512.1:0-18783 GCA_023334535.1 Pythium vanterpoolii
CATCATTCATCATGCTTCGAAGGACGTCTCGCTCGCGTACTTGCCGTGCTGCCATCGCTTGCGGAGTCATCTCGATACATGCCGGCGAAGGGGAGTCGTCGTCCCTTGAACTGGAGTCTTCACTCTCGTCGGCGACGTCCTCACCCCAGTCAATCTCAAGACCCAGATCGTCATCAAGATCATGGGTCGTCTTTGCCAGATCATTTTCTTCTTCGGGCCGCGGGGTGTCTTCGCTGGGTACAGCATCGGCGTTTTGGTGCGGCTGTGAGTCCCTCTCCTCATCAAGCTTGTGCTTGTGTTGCGATGCAGCGTTTGGTCGCAGCCGCTCGCCACACGCACTCAGGTAGTCGTGAAGTCCGTCGTCGCGATGCATCCGGTGAAACTCCTGCAAAAAATTGACGCTGACCAGTGGGAGGGTCGTGTCTTTCTTCATCGAAGCAAATCGTGGTGTTGCACTTGCATTGGCCGTGGCCATTGCACGGCCTGTGGACGTCAAGCGAAGCGACATGAAATGCAAGAACGCCTTCACTGACAGGACAGCTATCGTGCTGCTGACGCGTCCTTGTGATACGCTGGCGTGGTCAGAACGAAGGCCGTGGTTCTCACGTGATGTAATACTATTACTGGGGTTCGTGAGCGAGAGACTCGGCATGGAGAGTAGCGCCAAGTACGCGAGAGCATGGACAGTGTGTGCACAGGAGATTTCCAGCACCCCACGACCCGACCCATCGGCTCCAGCATTCAGACTCGCGAGTGCACCAGGAGCCTCCAGTGCTGCCATCCTCACGGTGGACGTGACCGTTTCAAATCCGTGAGATAATTCGATCCGACAGCAATGGATGAAGCAGAAACAAAGCTCGAGCGTGTTGAGCGGTAACGAACTCGGCTTGAGATCGTGCACCAGTCGACTAAACTCTTGGAATTGGAGTCCGCGCTGAAGTCGTGGGCCTGTTACCGACGTTGTATACGCAAGCGCAATGTCAAAGAGCGACGGTGCAAACCGCTGGATAAGCTGCTTGACTTTAGGTCGTTCCAGTACGAGCTCATCAAGGATGGACCACGAAGGGAACACGTGGTGCACGGTACTGCGTTCCAGCTTATCGTAGTATGGGATCAAGTGCCGGCGTGTGAGCTGCTCCAGGGCAAGCTCTTTGGATCCGATGCTGAGACGAGGCGACAAAAACGTAGCGACATCCATGAGCGCGTCTAGGAATTCGTCAAAGCTCGCGCCGGCGCCGCTGTAGTTTGGCGTCGCGGTCTTGAACGCCAGCACGATCCGGACGGTCACTTCGTGCGTGGATTTCTTGGTCGCGCTGATCGTCTCAGAAGAAGCAGCGGCTCCAATCGCCTTGAGCACGAGCTGCTTGAACTGGTAACCAGACATTGTGATGCTGCCCTTGCCGTTCCAGTGGGGAAGGGCGTGGATGAGGAAGACGTCAAAGAGCTTTTCTTGCAGCCAGAACGGATCGTTTTTGCTTTGTGTCTGATGGACTCCGTTGTAGTTGTCCACTGGCGTGTTCCGCCGCTTTCGTAGTGTATACGATGTCGCTGCGAGCGCGTCGAGACGCGTGTCGTCCGAGACCACGGCGTGGGATATGCCATCCAACAGCTCGTATTTCGTCGTGTCCAGTTGCCAGAAGTGGGCGACGTCCTGTCTAAGCTGTGCACTGATGTACTCGGTGGTCACCCACCCCTCGTATCGTCGGGAGTCGTGAACATTGTTTGATTGTCCAGTCGCATGTACGGAAGTGACCTTCTTCCCAGCATCCTCCAGCTCGACGATTACCTTGTTCATCCCAACCGAGTCTTCAAGTCGCTTGTTTAGAGATCTGGAGAAGCGTCACATTTTTCGTCTCCAGGAAACGGCTAACTAAGCAAACGGCACAATCAACACAAGAATAGCCGACTGAGAGTACTCCGAGATCCCACGGCTTTTTGGCAAAAGCACACAATGAAAGCGAAGACGTCCAAGCCGCATCCATGGGTCGAGCTGGCCAAGGCCACATCCTGTAAGACAATAGAGTATGGCCTAAGAGGATAACTGGGGTACGATGCAGACGGTTGGCTTCCAACTTGTAGTTACGATTGCCCAGTTGCGTGTCCTCCACGATCATCATGCAACACTGCATCGCTTCTGCGTCGACCCAGAGACAGCACAGCACGATGGAGTGTACGTTTTTATCTTCAGCCTACCAAAACCACCAGTCAACTAATCGCGAGACGATGGTTCTGTAGACGAGATGACCTAGAAGGCATCGAGAGTCTGGTGGTGACGGGGGATGCATCGGTCTCCACCAGCGAGTCGTCGTTGGACGTGAATTTCGAGCAATACGTCTCCAGCGTTCGCGCACTGATCACGTACGGCTCGTCAATGCAGCAGTTTGAGTGTGAGTCGATGCGAATCTGTCTCTGAAACAGAGTCAGAACTGAATGATGAATCCTGATTGTAGATTTGTTTCAGACGTATGCGATTGAAAACGAGCGCGGTATATCTCGGAGCGAACTCTTCCAATTGCTTCAAGACCACTACAAACCTACGGGCTCCTCTGTAACCACGAGTGCGACGGAGACGCGTCACTTTGAGCGGCTCTACACGTGGCTCAAGAAACACTTTAACGTCTACGACCGAACGCGCGGTGGCTATCTCTCGCTCCACGCAACGCTTGAGATGCTGCAAACACACCCGGATGCACTCTACCACATGCAGCTTCAAGTCGATCCATTCATTCTGAAGCTTAGAGAGAACCACGCGCAGTACCAAGCCAAAGCCCACGCCGCGGCCATCGAGTAATCAAGTCTCACTCGTCGTCTTCCGTGTCGTCAAATGAACACTCAAACGTCTCCCGCCGCGCCTCGGCGATCTTCCGACGTAGTTCGTCTTCGTCGACGTCGCGATCGCCATACCCACGCTTGTGCCGAGCATGGGGTGAGCTGAACATGTCGGGCGTCGCGTTGTACATGGTCGGATCGCCCACGTACTCGTCATTCGACGATGCCGTGGTGTAGTGTCTGGACGGCATGGATGCTGTTGCTGTTGCTGGTGCTGCCGTTGTCGCGCCCACGGACGCTTCCCGCGTGTGTTTGTCCAGCAGCTCGCGCCACTTTCCCGACTCCGCCATGCTGTCAAAACGGCTCGTGTCGTTTTCATTCTGACGACGCAAAAAGAACTTTGTGGCGATAACCACAATTATCAGCATCGCCAGGATCGTTGCCCCACGCCAGAGATTAGTTTCGCTCGAAAAGGCATCGCTCCTCGGCAGCAAACTTTGGAGAATAAGAAGTGCTGGTACACCGGCGCCGTCGGTGGTCACTACGCTGAGGACCGTTGCGTGGCCATTTTCTGCAGTCGCGACTCGGCCATTCGATTCAGTTCTCATGGAGCACGTGCGGACAATTTTGACGGCGCCGTCGGTACGCGTCACGTTGAAGATCACGAGCTCAGTCCCCGTTGCCACGGCGACAAAGTCTTTGAAGGTTGCGAGGTTCAGCGGCTTGGTGCGGGCTACGACCACGCGGTGGGATAGCGTACAGCGTTGCGACGGATCGGCGTTTTGGCCAGCTAGTAGGAACGTGAGCAGTTCGCCGTCCGTGGTACCAACATATAAAACGTCGGTAAACACTGGATCAAACGCAATTGACGCGACGTCGGCGCGTGAGCCGTGGCAGATTTGGTACTCGGGCACCTTTTGCCGCGCCATCGGAAAGACCGCGACGCTCGTGGCGTTTGCAAAGGCGACCAGGTTGCGGTGTGTGACGAGTGTGTGGATGTGGGACGCGTGCGTACTGACCTCGTGAACAAGTGTGCCGTTCAGCGCATAGAAGCCGAGTCGTCCATCCGTGTGGGTCACGCTGAGCAGGCTACGGCGCGCCGACCGTGCGATTGCGATTGCACTGATAGAACCTTCTATGGAAGTCATGGGGATCTCGCGGGATGTGACCGAGTAAATCTCTACCAGCCGCCTCGCGCTGTTACCGTCACTGTTCCCTTGTGTATGCTTGTCGTCCAGCTGCACGTTCAGCGCAAACACGCGAATCTGTGTGGTCACACCACCAGCGAGGACCGCGAGCAGCGGTGGGTCCGAGGCCGTTTCCAATTGCACGCTGAGAAGCGGCGTGAGTTGGGTATCCATGCGAAGCACTTCTCGACCAGACGACAGCAGCAGACGCACCTTACCGGATCGAGACCCCACAGCGATGAGATCGTGGGTCGGTAAATTCTGGATCTTACCCATTTTGACGTCCAGTATTTCGCCATCTTCCTCGTCTCCTTGCAAATCGACCAATGCCTTCTCAAAGAAAAACGAGTCAAACTGGGTCTCAGCGTTCTCGGCCAAAACCCGCGCAGTGACCGCATCGAGCTGGCGGTCGACAGTCTCTTGCAGCTCGCGACGCGTGGCCTGCTGCGCTCGGTGGCGCCGGCGAGCGCCTTCTTCCCCTGTATCACCACCACTACTATCAACGGCACTGCCGGGGTCCCCAACCAACGACGTCCGCAACTTCTCGAGTATTTGTAGCTTGCGGACTTGCAATGCGACCACGGTCTCGAGCACCTCGAGTTCTTTCTGGAACACAACAAGCGACGCTTGCGACTGGACGTCCGCGTCACTGCGTTGTGGTTCAGAATGTGGAGAGCGTGTGGTCTTGACTCTATCGCGTGCGTCCATCAATGGCTTCCTATCCGCTGCGATGTGGGACGCGTCACCACGGATGGCGGCATCGCCTTGGGCCGAGACTTCGACCTCGACCGCGTCGTTCGGATGACTGGACGCGAAAGCCACGGCCGCACCGAGCGCATATACCCACAGAAGCAGCTGCTTTACGTGCATGGTAGACACTACACTCTATGAGCAAGGAGACACCTTCAGCAACTTCAGCCGGGTCGGCAGCCAGCGCGTCCTTTCAGGATCTTCATTTGGGAGGTGTTACGAACCAGTTTGTATCAGCGTCCAGTGTCTTACTTGAATAATAATTATAATAATATTTTTTTAAGTCATCGGGTGTAAAAAATACTGCTGCTTTAAGAAAATGTTAAATTTTTCACCCCTCGATGAAGTTGCCAGAGTCGTACTTACTCGTGTTTGCACGGCTTGCCGTCGCGGCAGTTGATCGATACCGGTGCGTTGTCGTTGTACGGTACCATAATGTTGGTCGGGTCCCGGAGGTACGTGAGGGGTTAGCGGTCACTAGGGTGTATGGCCCCAAAGAGTCTTAGCCAGTGCTTGGCCGCCGAGCTCGCCAGGCAACAGGGCATTCAGCATCGCCGGTGCAGCGTACGATAGACTGGTCAGCAGCTCCCACAAGAAAGGTCCTGACCTTGGCCGTAGCATCCAGTGCTTCGCCCGAGAAGTACTTTTTCTGGATTCCTTCCAGAAGTGTTAGTATGGTCCAGCGACCATGTGCGAGGTGTCGGCGCCGGTGACTGCATCCAAAGGAATTCGCGGACTGGACTCAAATGGCACGACACGACGGCCAGCCCCACGAGTGCTCTTCAGTATTCATAGGGGATGGCGCTAGAGTCAGCAGAGTGGACGCTAACGTGCTTGTCTCCGAACGACTCGTCCGGAGAATGCCCAACTTTGCTGAATGCCCGTCTCCAGCGATGGGGTCGCCATGGCCGTGGTGCATGTATCAATCGACCCATGTTCATGTGCGTAACCTCCATCGTGTAGCCATTGTCACATACAGTGTACGCCATAATTATCCGAACAAAATTGATTTCGCAATAGCTTCCCGAGAAGAGCAGTACAATCGCTGCAAATTGAATTGATTGCACCGCAAACGAACGCAGCGAATAACGAGGATTCGCTGCATAATTCTTCTTTGTCAAGGCGACTTCTGCAACCGAAGTTAAGGACCCAAACCTGAAACTACAGAACGAGGGGTGACAAAGTATCCGAGCAGCGCTATTATTCAGCCGCCAGTTGCGAAATCCATTTTGTTCGGATAATTATGGCACACACTGTAGACAAACCATTTTTGTCCTGCATTTTGTTGAGTATGCTATCCAATGTAATGTTGTATTACATTTCAAACAACAGAATTCCCACGTCACAGACGAGCTTTCCAATCTACCGGTCGCCAAACGACACGACCGTGCCGGCCACATCCGTGACCGAGAGACTCACGGGCGGAGCAGCTGCGTCGAGCGTAAACCGCGCGCAGAGTGCATTGCCCAAGTCGCTGTTGTACACATTGCACTTGGTCTCGGGCTTGATCGCCACGACAAAGTCACCATTCTCGGCCACGCGCGCAAACCCATTGCCAATCTGCGGATCGTAGACGCTCCAGTCGTCGCTCGTGAGAGTAAACGTCACCGTCTGCGAGCGGCCCGGCGCGACCTCAATTTTCTGAAATCGTTTCAGCATTTTGACTTCGGGCACCGAAATTAAGCGCACGGGCTGCGTGAGAAAGAGCATGACGGTCTCTTTGCCCGTGACTGAGCCGCGGTTGCGAACCGTCACACTGACCGTGAGTGTGTCACTGGCACTCGAAATGGTCGTCTTGGAGAGCTTGAGCGATTCGTAGGCAAAGTCGGTATAGCTCAGACCCGTGCCAAAGTCCCATTGGGTCTCACACGCGAGGTTCGCGTCGTTACAGGTCGTAGTCACGAGGCGGTTGTACTGGATATTGGCCGTGCCGTGAAACTTGTGGTACGTCAGCGGTAAGCGGCCGCTCGGGTTGACTTTGCCATAGATAATATCGGCGATTGCACGACCGCCGACTTGGCCAGGCAGCATGGCATTGATCACAGCGTGGACGCTCGACGGCAAATCCCCGAGCAGACGCGGCCGCCCACCAACCAACACGAGAATGACCTTGGCACCCGTGCCGACCAATTCCTTGACGTACTGAATCTGGCCGGCCGGGAGGTTGAGGTCGTTGATATCGCCAGGCTTTTCGGTGTACGGTGCTTCGCCGATGACAACGACCGTGTAGGCAGCCGCCACGGCCGCGGCCTTGGCCACGGCAAGGTCACTGGCGATGTACGTGCCGTCGGCACTGAGCCCATTAAAGTAGGTTACACCCGTGCCGCCGACCGTCTCCATGCCCATCTTGACCGAGACGCCATTGGGATACTGATCATTGCCCGTGCTACCTTGCCACCGCAGCGTCCAGCCGCCACACAGATTCCCAATGTTGTGGGCCGAGTGGCCCGTCAAAAACACGTTCGCCCCGGGTGCGATCGGCAAGACCTTGTCACGGTTCTGGAGGAGCACAATCGACTCGCGCGCCAGCTCGAGGGCCACGGCTGTGTCGGCGGCCTGCCCGACTTTCGCGACTTCGTTGGCACCCGGCACGGGTGTCTCGTAGAGACCGAGCTGGAGCTTGGTCTTGACAATGCGGCGCGCCGATTCCTTGAGGCGCGAGCGGTACTCGGGGTTGGTCGCCAGCAATTGCTTGGTGTACCCAATAAAGTCGGCATTGTCGGGCACCATGCTCATGTCAATGCTCGTGCGCGTGAGCGAGAGGCGCACGGCGTCGGCCAAGCTCTTAGCCACGTGGTGGAACGTAAACAAATTGTTAATCTCGGCCCAGTCCGTAACAATAAACCCTTGAAACCCGAGGTCCGTGCGCAGCAAGTCGCGCATAATCTTGGTACTCGCAATGGTCGGCACGCCATTGATCGAAATGTAATTTTCCATGGCCGTGAGGACACCGGCTTTCACGGCCGCGATAAACGGTGGCGCAAAGTAATTGAGCAAATCAAAGTCCGAGAGCGTGACGCCGTCGCGGTCGTGGCCGGTCGGGGTTCGGGAGTACCCCATAAAATGCTTCATACAGGCCGCAACGTTGGTATTGTTTTGGATGCCCTTGATTAACTGGGCTCCCATGACCGAGACCAGGTACGGATCCTCTCCAAACGTTTCGTAGGTCCGGGCCCACATGGGGTTCTGCGCGAGCTCGAGAATGGGTCCAAAAATCCACGGCATGCCGGCGGCAATAGTATCCCGGCCAGTAATCTGCCCCATCTTAAACACCAGATCCGGATTAAACGCTGCGCCAGCATTAATCTGCTGACCGAAAATCGTCGCGTTCTCGACATAGTTGGCGCCGTGGACCGAGTCAATGCCGTAGAGCATGGGGTGCCCGCCGTTCTCTTGCATGGTAATGTTCTGGATGCGGGTCATGACGGCGCGCCACTCGGTCGCGTTCCAGCCATACTTGCCGTTGCGCGGACCGTCGGCATACGGACTGTTGAGGTACGATCCGACTTTGAGTTTGGCAAAGCGCCGGAGTTTGTCTTCGTCCAGTTGGCCCTGCGTGAGGATCGCATCGATATTGACTTGGGTCATTTGGCCAATGACATCGTCGTCCGAGAATTGATCGACAATTTGGGCTGCGCGCTCGTCGATCGTGAGCGCCGTGGTGGTACTGGCCAACAGAGCCGCTGCGGCGCAGAGCGTCTTGATCCACGACGACGTGAACATGATGGAGCACAACGAGGGTCGACTAGTGAAGCGAGCCCGTGCTTCCTTCCTTCCTTCCTTCCTTCCGTGCTCTCTTATGCACGCGGGGAGAAATTGGCGAGTGGGCAAGTAGCTTACTGGAGCCGGCCATATGAATTAGATAACGGAAAGGCGTCAACGAAGACCCGGAACTTCAGGCAGAAGATCCGGGTCTATGAACCTGCTGGTGCGCACGCGACAGGGCAAAGAGTGCAAATCATCACATGGTGCCTGACGGATCTGCTGGAGCATTACGTAAGTTGCTCGACTGTGCTCTCTGCTGTGGACTGAACATTTCTAAGAGATTGCAGTGCATGGGCGAGAAAAGTCGCTTTCGAGATCCTCCAGCAGCATGAAAAAGAAGGGATTCTTCCAAAACACGCTTGACTCCATGCATGGTCCATGAGCCATTTGCTGAAGCGCGTTCCAGAACAAAAACCAGCTATATGTATTATAAGAGGTCCAAGGAAGCTTGGTATGTGCTGATTGAAGTAAATTAAAGAAATGCTGTATGACAAGTATATGTAATTTAGCAGGTATTACCCAGAATGGACTGTCGTCTCGGTCACGTTTCTCCTCCTCCTACTGTCTGTGTCAAAGTCGCGACTCACAAAAATCACTTTAACGTAAACGACTGAATCACGCTGAAGTGAAAATTCACTACGTTTTGAAAGGTCGTTTTACTAGAACACTACCGCCAACGGTCCTTCAACGCAAGTGCAGCTAGCGTACTCTACCAAGCGAACATGGCCGTGGAAGAAGACTCGTGCTCGGCCGAGTAGAAGAGTGCACTCAACGATGCCACCTACGAAGAGCAGGCCGCCTGTGCTCTGCATTGTGTACACTACTAGCATTAGTTCTCAGATCCATTGCAGACAGTCTGGCCAGGTATCCAATGGCTGGGGAGTGTAAGATTTTGATTTCCACCCATCGCGACTTCTTTCGAACCGTACGCCTTCATGGTTGCACTGATCTTGGTTAGATAATTCAACCACTACAACAGGAAATCGAAGAGAGGATAGATCTTGAAAGGTCATGTGGCTTACGAACACTGTTTTGCGAGTGCATAGATGCTCTACTATGCATATTAAGATCATGAGAGACGACATCAGGGTCTCAGAACAGGATAGTGATGTGTTTACTTGGACACGCGAGCACCCAGCATGGCCTCCGGTTCGCTAGCGATCTGAATACCCTCGAGCACTGCCGGGGCATTGAGGCGGAACGGCACAATGCTGTCCTTGATCGTAAATCTCGCACACAAGTCGCTGCCCAAGCTCGCGCCGTACGCATCACACTTGGTCTCGGGCTTGATGGCAATCACATAATCGCCATCTTCGGCGACACGGGCAAAGCCCTGGCCGATCTGCGGCTTGAAGACGCTCCAGTCGTTGTAGTCGACCGTGAACGTCACAGTGCTCGAGGCGCCCGGCGCCAACTCGATCTTCTCAAACTTCTTGAGATTCTTGATCTCGGGCACCGAGAGCGAACGGAACGGCTGCGTGAGGAAGAGCATGACGGTCTCCTTGCCCTTCATCTTGCCCGTGTTGGTGACGGTCACACTCACGTCGACCTTGTCGGTCGCACCAGAGACCGTGGCCTTGGACAGCTTGAGGTCGGTGTACTGGAACGTCGTGTAGCTGAGACCGGTTCCAAACTCCCACTCCATTTCACAGTTCTTCAAGCCATTGCCGTTGGCGCACTGCGTGTTGACGAGGTGGTTATATTGGATGTCAACCATAGCGGGGTCCTTGGGGTACGAGATCGGGAGGCGACCGCTCGGGTTCACCTTGCCGTAGATGATCTCAGCAATCGCGAGACCACCAGCCTCGCACGGAAGCATAGCGTTAATCACAGCGTGGACGCTCGACGGCAGACCACTGAGAAGACGCGGACGGCCACCCACCAGCACAACAATGACCTTGGTGCCAGTCGACGCGAGCTGCTTGACGTACTCAATCTGGCCTGCGGGGAGGGCGAGATCTTCAATGTCACCCGGCTTCTCAGCGTACGTCGCCTCACCGATCGCCACGACCGTGTACTGCGCCTTGGCCGCCATCTCCTTGGCCTTGGCGAGGTCGGCCGCCGAGTACGTGCCCGTAACGTTCAGCCCGTTAAAGTACGAGACGGACGTCGTGGGGTTCTGAGTCTGCTGCTGTTGCTGACGCGCGAGAGTCTCCATGCCCTGCTTGATCGAAATGCCATTGGGGTACATGTCGTTCCCTGAGTATCCTTGCCAGCGTAGGGTCCAGCCACCGCACTGGTTCCCAATGTCATTGGCCGAGTGACCGGTCAAGAACACCGACGCCTTGGCGGGGATTGGGAGCACGCTGTCCTTGTTCTGGAGGAGCACAATCGACTCGCGCGCCAAGTCGAGGGCGACCTTGCGATCGTCAGCCTGGCCGAGCGTCGCCACATAGTCCTTGCCCGGTACGGGGGTCTCATACAGCCCCAGCGCAAGCTTGGTCTTGACGACGCGACGCGCCGACTCTTTGATGCGCTCAAAGTACTCGGGGTTGGTCTTGAGCATGGCCTTGGCGTACGTGATAAAGTCGGAACCAAACGATGCCATGCTCATGTCGATCGTGGTCTGCGTCAACGACATACGCACGGCCTCGGCCGGGGTCTTGGCGACGCGGTGGAACGTGTACAAGTTGGCAATCTCGTTGTAGTCGGTCACCGTAAAGCCTTCAAAGCCAATGTCGTGGCGCAGCAGATCGCGCAAAATCTTGGGGTTTGCCACGACCGGCTCGCCGTTGATCGAGGTGTAGCTCTCCATAGTGGTCTTGACACCAGCCTTGACCGCGGCAATGAACGGCGGCGTAAACTTGTTGAGGAGTTCAAAGTCCGACATCGAGACACCGTCGCGGTCGTGGCCCGTGGGCGTCTTGGAGTACCCGACGAAATGCTTCATGCACGCCGCGACTTCGTTCTTGGCCTGGATGCCCTTGATAAGCGCCGAGCCCATAACGGAGACCAAGTAGGGGTCTTCCCCAAAGGTCTCAAACGTACGTGCCCACATTTTGTTCTGGGAGATCTCGAGGATCGGCCCAAAGATCCACGGTACGCCGGCCGAGGCCGTGTCCTTAGCCGTGATCTCGCCCATCTTTTTGACCAGTTCTGGATTAAACGAGGCGCCAGCGTTGATTTGCTGACCAAAGAGCGTCGCGTTCTGGACGAGCACGGCGCCGTGAACCGAGTCGACACCGTAGATCACTGGGTGCCCGCCGTTCGCTTCCATGGTGACCTCTTGGATGCGCGTAATGAGTGCGCGCCACTCATCGACGGTCCACGCGTACTTGCCATCGATCGGGGCAAAGAGGAACGGACTGCTGAGGTACGAGCCAACTTTGAGCTTGGCGTACTGCTTGACCTTGTCTTCGTCGAGCTTGCCGTTGGTCAAGAGTGTGCTGACGTCGATTTGCATCATTTGCCCGAGGATATCGTCAAGCGAGAACTTGGCGACGATCGCATCAGCGCGGGCGTCGAGCGACGACTGCGCCGCAGCGGTCGAGAGCGCGAGGGCCGTGCAGCACAGCGCCTTGACCCAGGACGTAAGCATCGTGGAGTAGGAGGTGGTGAGCGACTTCGTAGCAGCAGAGCAAATTGAAGAATGACAGTGGAGACCGCAGGCGCCATGCACGGAGGGCAAGCGGAGACCATCGTCTGGAAGGTGGCCGGCTCCAGTAAGTGTACTTAGTGCACACGCTTGTAGCAACGGAGAAGGGTCGCATCCGCTTCGACTGCTACGCACGCGTGCGTACGTATGCTAATCTCGAGAGCGAGTGCAGAAACAGGAGGACGGGTCAAGTTTCTTTTCTCGGTGGGCGAGTCCGCACCATGGACGCCCATCTATATGTACAACTCTCTGTGCGCGAGTCCCACCGGCGAGAGTTGCGTGAACCTGTCTCTGGTATCCTACGACCCTACAATACCGTACTGTATGCTGACATTGAGAACTCGGGATTGTACTGTACCTACACATGTGCGTGGTTCATCCAACACGTTGGATGGACCAGTTCCTGTATGGCACAACCATCTTGGAAGCTAAGATCGTGGTGCCATAAACACTCGATGAGGCTTTCGCCTGGATGAGCTACTGTGTTGAGCTATACATTGTAGTCTGAAATTCAGGCTCCATTTCATTGCGCTTGCCAATCTGGACCATGGATTAGCAAGCGTGGCCTCACTGTTGTTGCCAAGCGGTACGCGTGGTTGCCAGCGTTTGGTTTGCTCAACACCCGGGAACATGAGCCGCCTCATATGTTTATTGTTGAAGTCGGAATTCAGTCTTGGATGTGTGAGCGACATATGAGTTGAAGTTGCGCCGTTCACAGACCAGGCGTAAGCGCTGCAGTCGCGCTAAAGCTGGATGATGCCTGATGGGTACGGTCTCACAAGAACCAAACCGTCCAGTATCCAAAATTCCGGCGTTGCATTTCATTATAGAGGTCAATTGATCACTCAGATACCTGGATTTGCTTAGAACAATTCGTATACGTTTCGAATAGTAATGGATTTATAGAGTATTAGCTGAAGTGTCCGTGCTTTGCACTAGTCGAGTTGAACTTCAGAAATTCGGTGTAAAAACGCCATCACGATGATCCACAAAAGTCTGAACTTTGTACCTGTTCTGGTGCCAGCCCAGTGACCACCTCACGCAGGTACATCTTGTCTGGAGCGCGAATAGCAAAGTGTTGCCAGTCCGCGTCCAAGCTTGTGTTCTGACGTTAGGGCCTACAGTATCGTCTAGGAATCTATCGAGTGATAGCCCACCCCGTTTACGACAACAGGACACTGACAAGAGACTATTTTGGAAACTTGCCAATGTGGTCTCCTGCCAAGGGCAAGAATTCTGGGGCAACCACGATGACTACGGGTACAGTACGGTCCATAGTGTATGCTTCGTCGAGGTTCGTCGCCGCGGTCAATGGCTGCGTGTACTATTATCCGATAGCACAACCACAACCGCGTGTACTCCTTCAAGGTGTCAAGGCCAGTCCGACCATGGCTAAGATCTACAAACCTGATGCTGGCAAGCCAACTACAGGGGTGCATTACTGTACACTCGCATACCCGTCGCCTAGTAGGCGTACCGCGCGCTGGCAATGGCGAAGCCAAGGCGCTCAAATTTCGCATGAATTTGAGTTCAATATCCAAGTCCCTGCTTTCCACGCCACCACCCTACACAAGCTGTATCATTAGATCGACAGGCAATCCTTGCAGACTCTCAAGCTGTGGTCGCATTTAAGCTCGAGGGTCTCTGCTGCTGGAGTGTACAGTACGGTGTCGACGGCTGATGCGGGAGGGGAGTTGTTGACGCGAAGAATTGATGAGCCATCCCTCACGTCCACTGGATTTAATCGTCACGTCGAATCGTGCGTGGCCCACCTTGGCGCGGTGCTGCTTCCATTGAAGTTGGCGAGATGCAGAGGACAGATTGTCTGTCACGGACGTCTAAATTATGGCGCAACCACTCAATTGAACTGTGCCTTCTACAGTACGGGTGTGGCTTTTCCACGATTGATTAAAACGTAAACGAGGTACAAAAGTGCTGATTTGATGATAAAACTCCAAGTGTCCAATCTGAAATGCATAATTCTACTTCCTTCCCTCGCACTCCTATCTCTAATATCTGATTTTGGGTTGAGGCCGTGAACTTGAGGGTATAGAGTCGAACTACCCTCAATATTATTTACGATGGTGGCAAACGGCATTCTGCCAACGAAATTTGATACCTTTTCAAATAGATACCTTTGAAGGTTGGGGCACAACGGATACCTGACGGGTGGGCAAAGGCCAGGTCAAGTTGAAGCTGGCGATTTTGGTCTCATACTCGCGGGCATCGGATGGGTGAGCGGTCATGTACCGTACGTAGAAAGCGGATCTCCCAACCTCAAGAGGATCCTTCGAGGAATTCCCTCGCTGCGACTCAATCACCCTGTGACCAGCGGTTCCATCAGGATTTGAATTCGTCGCGTGGCGGCGTTGCTCTACCATTAGCAGCGCCACGGATTACGCGACGAAACTAGATTGGATGGACGCCCTAAATGTGACCGTACAGCCCGTTAGATATTAGAGGCGCGTGCTCAACATGCCGCATCACTGCTGGTCTACAAAAGGCGAGCGACTAAGCGCCAGGGTCCCTCGCTTTGAAGGGAAGCAATAAAGGCGTCGAGTGCTCCTGACACCTTTATTGCCACTCCTCAATTCGACCCCCAGTTGGAAGCACCCCACCAGCTCTCTACCGAATCGCTAGTTATCCGCAAGCATGCTGCAGTCGTCGTGGTTTAAAGCGCTGTGCGCCGCGGCGCTCGCGCTCCCAGCCATGCACGCGGCGTCGGACGTCGACGCCAAGGTCGACAAGATCCTTGCTGGCTTTTCGGTCGACGACATTCTCGGACAAATGACCCAGCTCAACGTCCGTGCAATCCTCACCGCCGACGGCGCACTGGACGAAGCTAAAGTCCGACAGTTTGCCAAGTTCAAAGTCGGCTCGTACCTCGGGCAGTCGTACACCGGTTCGAAAGGCAAGTACTTGGCTTCGGCCGCTGAGTGGCGCGCGTTCATCACGCGCATCCAAGAGATCAATATGGAAGAGAACGGCGGGCACCCGATTATTTACGGCATTGACTCGGTCCACGGCGCCGTGTTTGTCGAGAACGCGACGTTCTTTGGCCACCAGATCAATGCCGGCGCGTCGTTCAATACGGAGTTGGTCAAGAAAATGGGCGAGATCACAGCGAAAGACACGGCCGCAAGTGGCATGCCCTGGACGTTTGGGCCGATCCTCGAGATCTCCCAAAACAAACTGTGGGCCCGCACGCACGAGACCTTTGGGGAAGACCCCTACCTGGTCTCCGTCATGGGCTCGGCGTTGATCAAGGGCATCCAAGCTAAGAACGAAGTCGCGGCGTGTATGAAGCACTTTGTCGGGTACTCCAAGACGCCCACAGGTCATGACAAAGACGGTGTCTCGATGTCGGACTATGAGCTCCTCAACAAGTTTACGACGCCGTTCATTGCCGCGGTCAAGGCCGGCGTCAAGACCGCCATGGAAAACTACATCTCGATTAACGGCGAGCCAGTCGTCTCAAGTCCCAAGATCCTACGGGATCTGCTGCGTCATGATGTGGGTTTTGAAGGCTTTACGGTGACCGACTATAACGAGATTGCAAATCTGAATACGTTCCACCGCGTCGCCAAGACCCCGGCCGAAGCCGTGCGGATGGCATTGACCCAGACCACGATCGACATGAGCATGGCGTCGTTCAGTACCGACTTTATCACGTACGCCAAAGCCATGCTCAAGACCAACCCCGAGTACTTTGAGCGGCTCAAAGAATCGGCGCGTCGTATTGTCAAGACCAAGGTCGAGCTCGGTCTGTACGATGCGCCGCTGCCTGGGAAGGACTACGTCAAGACCGTCGGCCAGGCCGACGATCGCCAGGTCGCGTTGGAGCTCGCGCGCGAGTCGATTGTGCTCCTCCAGAACAAGGACAGTGTGCTCCCTATTCCTACCGAGGCGTCAGTGTTTTTGACCGGCCACTCGGTTCACGACATTGGCAACCAGTGCGGCGGCTGGACGCTCACGCAGTCGGGGTACTCGGGGAACGTCATGTACCCCAACGGCGTCTCGATCAAGATGGGCATCGAGGCGATTGCATCGACGTCGGTCTCGTACTTCAACGGTCTTAATGTCACGGGCATGTACTCGGCGGCCGACCTCGCGACGGCTAAGGCGATGGCGGCCAAGGCGCAGTACACAGTCGTGGCGATCGGTGAGGCGACGTACTTTGAGAAGAGTGGCGACATTGACGATGGCGCG
Source organism: Pythium vanterpoolii (assembly GCA_023334535.1). Lineage (NCBI taxonomy): Eukaryota > Oomycota > Peronosporomycetes > Pythiales > Pythiaceae > Pythium > Pythium vanterpoolii. The sequence continues at coordinate 16,276 of JAADVD010000512.1, forward strand.
TTGCCCGCCGGTCAGATTGAGTACGTCAAGCAGATTGCGTCGACTGGTACGAAGGTCATTCTGGTGCTTCTGGAAGGCCGTCCGCGGCTGCTGAGTGGCTTGCCTTCAAACGTCCACGCCGTCATTGATGCGATGCTCCCATGTGAGGCGGGTGGCCAGGCCATTGCCGAGATTATCTACGGCAAGGTGAACCCCAGCGGTCGCCTTCCCATCACGTACCCGAAAGACCCTGGAAGTGTTGACATCCCATACAATCACCTTGTCAGTACACAGTGCGCGAACGGCTTTTGCCAGCACCAGTGGGAGTTTGGAGCCGGACTCAGCTACACGACGTTCCAGTACACCGACCTCAAGCTGTCCAAGGCCACGGTCTCTGGTGCGACCGACAAGGTCGACGTGAGTGTGACCGTCACCAACACGGGCAAGATGAATGGCAAGGAGACCGTCATGCTCTTCCTCACGCAGGCGTACCGCTCGCTCTCGGTGCCGGAAGTCAAGCAGCTTAAGAAGTTTGAGAAGATCGAGTTGGCTCCGGGTGCCTCGAGCACTGTCACCTTTACGGTCGACTACAACGACTGGAGCGTCTTCAAGCCGCAAATTGGTAAGGGGTTCGCACGCGTCGCTGAGGACGGTGACTATGTGATTGCTATCAAGCCCGAGACGGTGTGCGACCCGTACGGTGCGAACTTGGGCAGCCCGCTGTGCGCCAAGTTTACGATCAAGGACAGCATCGTGCCATTCAGCCTAGATGAACCTGCTGTCATGGAAGGTGTTTTGATGGCGAACGAGCCTCAGGCACCGACGGGCGCCAAGCGAGTCGCTACCACGTCGGCGTAGATCATTATGGATCGTACCTGAGCGATGTTTAACGAGTACAGCTCAAATTCTGAGACTTTTCGAAGTAATATGTATATAATGCAGGCAAGTGTGAGGAGACCAGATCTCTAGCAAACGGCGCGTTTAATTGGCAAAGATATGCGTGTGACATGTGAAACTATGAGTGGCTTTCAGAGATGACTTTGCGTCTTGCGGTAGTACTTGCGTAATCTGTTGTAGAGCGTCCCGCATGACAGATCCTCGACACCGCCTCGGCCTGGACGGCGAATACAGCTTTTAATTAGAGTCTCGTAACAGCGAGCAAAAAAACATCCGAACTGGCCGCTGACATGTCCGAAATCCGACGGCAGCCGACTGGAAGCGGTCCGCCTTCCAATGCAATCATCTCAAGCGCATCCATGAGAGTCTGAACGCGATGATACCGCATATGATGGTCTGGGTGGACGTCAAACTTCTTGTTAATCGAGCGGTAGGGACGGATACCAGCGTGCTTGTCTCCGTACTGCCAGAGATCCCAATCTAGCTTGGCGCGGGCATTGAACGGATATCCCCACTTGGGTGGCACAGCGTGGCTCAATAGACCGTTCTCCCACGACCAGGACTTCCATGATTGGTCTTGCGTCTCTTAATGAACTGTAGCCACAGCTGCTGGTACAGTGGAGACAGCAATGCGAATCTCAGCCATCGGCTCGAATCTGAGGTTCGCGAAGTCGCGAATTGAGACAGGGAGTGCTCCTTGGATGACAAAACTTTGACAAATCTCATCCAATATTTCAGTTGCTTTGGTTTTGAGTGTGCTTGTCACACGGCGCTCAAGGGTGTCAAATTTCTCCCATCTCTTTCACTTCGGCAGAAATTGCAAGGTGTAGAGGGATGCCCGAAGCCTTCATGCTGCACAGGTGTCGATCCATAAGCCACAACAAAACCATCGCGGGGCTGCCCAAGCAGTCGGTTGTTCGCAAACACGCAAGCCCTGAATATGGGGGGCTTGGACACAGTTGCTCGTGCAGGAATGATCCATGGTATAGTACAGAGGCCAATAAATACGGGGAAATTGCTTGCGATGCGAGAGGATAGTTATCATACCCCGAAATCATCTCGTTCCAGTGCTCCAATGTGGACTCGTGGCACACCGCCAGCTTGAAATGAGGTGGGAGAACACCAAACCAGTCGGAATCAAACGATACAAGCTCGAAATCACTCATCTCATTTCTAGTTCGTGACTTATGACTCGTCATTGTGACTCGTGACTCATGAGGTTTGTACTCAGTTATACTAACTCTTTAGCCGCATGGTCACTCCACATGTCATAAAAGCGGCGAAGTAGAAGTCAAGTGATGGATTGATAATGAACTGTAGGATGAATTGTGCATGAATTGCGCCTCGAGAAGGAATCTGTCAGTCACAATAAGAAACACGATGGTGCGTTGTTCTGCGCGGTCGTTGGCGTCGGGAGTGTCTTCCCTGTGGATATCGACCTCACCCCAACTGTTGGACATCTGAAGAAGAAGATCAAGGAGGAGATGCCCAATTTGATTCACTTTGATGCAGATCTGCTGAAGCTGTATCTCGCGAAGCGCGGCAGTTCTTGGTTGAACATTGGCAGCAATGACATCAAGGCTGTGCAGAGAGGAGAGACCCCTGATACGATCAAAGTACTCATGAAGGAGC
>JAADVD010000513.1:0-18760 GCA_023334535.1 Pythium vanterpoolii
AATCACTCCCGCAGGAGGATTTGAACCCGGCACGGTGGCGTGAGAGGGTCAGAGCCACACCACCAGACCAAATCCAACCCTCGAAATTTGATATCTCGCTGCACCAACAGAACCCAAAGTGCCATGGCGCACTAATAGGATGTGTTCCGTGGTGTAGATCTTAAAGGCAACGCTCTACTATTGGGGTGGTTTCCGTGCTCCCCACGCGTGTCCTATAAGATCTATATGTGAGTATATCTATAAAGGGCTACAATTGCAATCAGGTCGATAAACCTGCAGATTTGCTATTATTTTAGACAAATATGTCGAATCCCACAATACAATACCTGGCAGGTGTTATCTGGGACGCTCTGGTGCTTCTCCCTCCCCTCTTCTCTCTGTCGCTCGTCCTCAGCATCGACACAAGGCTGATAGTCAGACTTCTTAGTGAAGAAACACAGCAGAGACATCACCACCATGTATACTGCATATAATGTTTGTGCATTCTTGACATCCTGGAAGACACTTCGGATTAATTCTTTGTTTCCCAACATTTGATCGTGACATTCAAGAAAATAAATCTAGAAAACTGTGTATCAGTTCATGATTGGACCTAAAATAGGTTCTGTCTTAGGGCGACTTTGGAGCTCGAGGGTAATCTAGGCCAATTGGAGGGAGACATCCCAACAAACAAAACCGTGAATGAAAATGGGAGCCGATCCACAAGAGGACTTCGCGGCCCTTTCGGCGCGTGTTTTTGCGTCATTGCCTCGCTCTGCGCGTAGTACCGACGGCGCATGGGATGCACAGCAAGTCTCCGCGTCCCTCCGCGATCTGCACGCGTCATTGCGGCTTCAATTGGCCGCACAAGAGGCCGACGCTGCGCGTGTTGACGCCGACATTGAGACGCTACGCGCCGCGGCACCGCGCGAAGTACACGATTCGCTAGCAAAAATCGACGACGCCAGGCACGAAATCGATGCAATCGAGCCACTGGTGGAGAACGCTGCGTCGCACTTTGCTACACTCGTGGAATTGCTCGAGCCGGCGACACACCGCCTGCAGACATTGGACGCGCGCGCTTCCTATTTGGCGACGGCCTTGGAGATTGAGCGCCGCAGCCACGAGGTCAAACACAGTGCCGTCGAGGCGACCGCCTCGGCGTTGGGTGCGTTCCGATCATATGCAGCGTTTGTACAGACGATCCCAAGCGAGTATAGGGTCTTGCGGGTACGGTGGTATTTTCAGTCTGTGAATTTGTATGGAAAATGGTCTGGGATCTGATACTTTCGGTGCTCTCTAGAAAGAAGCCATGCGACGCGTCGACGAATTGTCATTCGGTATCAAAACGTACGCAGTCGAGAAACTGCAGACAGCACTGGACGCCATCGAATGGCCGCGGGTTATTCCTGCCGACGAACTCGAGACCGAGGTACGATTGGGGAACGTAAAAAAGTGCTCTCTACAGTGCTCAAATAAACCTGCGGATGGGATGTCTAGAAACCCAAGCTTACGGAGATTGCGCGTGCGTTTTCGTACTTGGTGACGCTCCACGTGAGCCAACTCCAAGCCGAGAATCCGCAGAAGGATACGAACAAGAGTGCTGAGTTGGAGTCGGAGTCGAAGTCGGCCGGGGTGGATCTCTGGGCGATCGAGTGTGTCTTGGAGCCGATCCGCATGCGGTTCAAGTACCATTTCGAACGCAGCGAAAGCAAAACGAACCGCGTGACCAAGCCCGAGTGGTGGCTGAGTCACATTCGCGACCAGACACGTGCCCACAATGCCTTCCTCTCGTCGATCCTAACGCCCGAGCTAAAAAAGCATCGTACTGTGCTTGACTGTGGCGATGCTCAAGTGCTTTTCCTGCGGGGACTCATGCACACGGCCATGCACAAGATGCGCAACGACTTGCCCGTGATCCTCTCAGTACGGCAGAACCGCCGTGGACAGCATGCTGAGTAATGTTACGCTGACCGACTTTGTGTACTGTGTCCTATACTAGGAACGCGTGGTCTTTTGTCATACGATCGACGAGGTTTTGCTCTTTGAACAAGCGATCGACGATGAATTCGGCTACGATTCCTACGCTTCGTCTTCACCACCGCGCTTCCCACGTGTGGTGGATGTACTGACGCAGGACGCCAAGACGCTTTTTGCATGGACCAAATTCGATGCCGACTACGCGAAAGAAACACTGGCAACCATCATTTTCACTGCAAACGATGCGTGGAGTGTGGCGACCGCGATCCCGCCCGTCGCTTCCCAATTTGTCGCGCTCCTGGATTTCATGTGCCGGCGCTTTGCGCACTTTAGCAGTGAAAGCCATCGCTACGTCTACATTTCCCAAGTTTTGTTTGGCCTGCTCCACGACTTTCAGCAGCACTGTGCTGCCCACGCACGGCAGCTTCACGTAAAAGAACTTATCGACGCACGCCAGTCGCTCGCACTGTTCGTGGCGGTCGTGAACGCTGTGCACCACGTCGTTACGGTGCTCGAGGCGTGGGACGAAAATCCGTTTTTCATCGAGTTGATGCGCAAGGTCGCCGACTCGGACCAGTCGCGGACGCAGATTTTGAAAATGCATCTCCAGTACTCGAAAACCATGCTTCAGAACGCGGCGAAAGCCGCGACCAAAACGATTTTGGCACGCGAAGAAGCGGTGGCCGTGCGCCAAGCTATCGCTGGACCCGGCGCGATGATTGGTCCGACGGCAGCGTTCTCGGCGGCCTACTCGGTCGGCTCGCAGACGGTCAAGAGTCTCTTTGGCCACCATACTACATCGGCGGATCAACATCCGGTCCCAAGGCTTCCTGAAGCTGCCGAGACTGAGGGAACTGAATCGCAAGAACCAGAATTGGATGCGTTGCTTTTCAGCCAAACGATTTTCGAGCGACACGTGCGCGAGTACAAGACACTGAATGCTACGCTGATCGGCGACCTGGAGGGTGCGGTTGTCGGCGCATGGCGACGAGCACTCCAACAGTACCGCAAGAGGTACGTCGTCTCGCGGTGTAGTGATGACCGGGAGTTGTTGATTGATTCTTCTGTACCCCATAGTCCTCTGTGGTCGCAGCCGTCCGCGCCCGAGTGTATCGAACACGACGTGTCATCCGAGCTGGGGCCAGCTGTGGATATGCTCCAGCGCGTGCTGATAGAAGCCCACGATCGCTTGCGGTCCGACGAGAGCTTTAGTCAGCTGTGGAAACCACTCCTTGCGACTTTGGATGACGCTCTTTTTTCAACCGCGAGTGCCGTCTTTATTCCAATCGGTACGTCAGCTTTGAGTGGGGCCGGCTTTAGCCTGTCGAACGCTGCGACCGCAATTGGCGCGGTCCAGCCCATCTCTCCACGCTCGGGTGTGAAAGGAAAGAAGGCAGCGTGGTCTGGTCCAGCTCAGACTCAGTTTGTCGTCGACATGAATGCGATCGCGGCGGTCGTCCAGAGTGTGTGCCTCAAAAACCCGCGCGCGTACCTTCGCAAAACACTCGATCTCTGTCGACTCGTCGAGATGTCACCAACAAAGCGGCGCGAGATTCACGACGCGTTACGCGGGGTCGATGAGACGCAAGACAGCATGGAACAGATCACGACGATCCTCGAAGCGTGCACGATCCTGACACTGACGCCGCAGCAAGTGCTAGCGTTCTGCGAAGAGCAGCTTGGGCTCGAGTGATCGTCAAGATATATTTGTCGACGCGACTGTGAACCAGCAGCAACAAAGAGTTTGACTCGCTTGTAAACCCGTCAAGCAGAGTACGTTCACGTTTGAGTATCAAAACGATGTGTAATCCTCCTAGGTCTTGTATCACCATGAGTGGACCGTCATGAGGCGCGTGGTTGCGAGTGGGTTGCTGGTCGATGTTGCCGTTGACATGGACAGAGAGAGCGACGCTGGGCACCCGCCGCCCGTACTCGAGTCGACATGACGAGCCCCACCATCTCGATGCACAATGTCATAGCGTTTGACTTCGCGCTCGCGACCCCACGTTGGGTTATGTGTGTTTGCGCGAGATGAAGACGTGGAGAACTCGAGACTCACGGCCGAGACACCACGCATGCGGGCGACGTACGAAGCTCGTCGCGTGGGGGATGTGGTCTTCACTAGGTTTTCACGAATGGGTTTCGGAATTGTGAGAGGGGGTCTCACATTCTGGTGTTCGGGTATACAGCGTCGTGAGCCAACGCAAACCGACTGGTGCTTGGCGATCCGTTCGGTGTGGAACGCACGGTCGCACTGGCGGCATCGCACGCGGCCGTCTGGGTCTGGTGGATTCAGTTCTTCTGGGGAAGCGTCGGGCTTTGTGACTCGCTGTGTCGCTGTCTCTAGCGTTCGTGGTGGCCCTTCGCAACTCGCCGCGTGGTCGCGAAACTTGCCGCTCTGGACAACGACTCGGCATTGTGGACACGCAATATCGACAAACGGATGTCGTTCAAAACAGCTCTTTTGGTGGATCGCCAGCGACGCGGCAAAGTACTGTCCGTGGCAGCCTTTGCAGATAAGCGCCAATGGACGCCGCTGAAAGCCATTGCCATTGCCACCATCACTGCCGTTGCCGCTACGGTGGTTAGCTGTATCATGGCGCCGTTGCCGCGTCGACGCTGTCATTATCTCGCTGCCGATTGAGGTGGCCGACGCAGGGCACGCGAGATCTCAGGCTGGAACTTCGCATGGGAAGCCTGGTTCCTTGAAGAAGCTATTTGCGGTTCGAGTGGCGGATCAGAAAATCCGGGCTTCTCGTCCTCGGCGCTCTCAATCTTTCAAGCTATTTTTCTCCCGTAGAGAGAGATCCTCCAAAGATTGGGCGGTGCTGTAGTGGATCATAGAGAATGCGACGCCTCTACGAAGCCTCGGCTCACTTTGAATCGCGATTCATTCGTCCAGGGCGTTCCCACGGCTCAGATGTCGTTCTTTACCAACGACGCGTACGCATCGTTCCGACAGGCGCCGACTCTTAGTACCGCCAAGCCGCAGCAGCCGCTCGATCTCTTTTTCAAAGCAAATGGATTGCAGCGCCGCAACGAGAACGGATCGTTTACAAGCGATGCGTCCACGTCGTCGATGCTGAGTGAGTTGGATCCGCTCTCGCCTGTGAATCTCCAACGCGCCGCTGATCCGTGGTACGGCAACGCCCTCTCCGCATCGGCCACGAATCCACAGCAGCAATGTATGGTGCCCAAGGTGTTTATTGAGGATGCACTGGAGAAGAACGAAGAAGACTGGGGCGAGTTTGTTAACTGCGGACTCACAAAGGCGGAACCAGAGAGACGATCGCCCACGGCACGCAGGGCCAAGGGACGCGCCGAATTCCATACCGACGCGGACGCAGCGATGTCGACTGCTGGATGGAGCCGGTTCCCTGTCAGTGGGCTAGATGCCGAGCCGACCTCACTATTTGATGAGGACGACGATGACCTCAATGACGGATCGTTCTTGCCCTATCAGCTACCACCCCCTCCTCGACCCCAGCCGCAGCAGCACGAGCCGCCATCGTTTGTCAAGTCGCTGCTCTCTCGGTTTGCGTCGTTTAGCTCGTCGTCGTCACCCACTGCGACGGTATCCTCGCCGCGTCGTGGCTCGTTGGGATCGTTGTCGTCTCCATCTACATTGCCACCACGCAATTATGACTCGTACGACGTGACCTTTGAGAAAGGACCAATTGGATTGGAACTCGAAACCGACTGGTACGGCCGTCAAGCCGTCGTCAAAGGCTTCAAGAGCATCAACAACAAAAACGATGGCCCGGCCAAGAGCTGTGGCGTGATCCGCATTGGTGATGTGCTCACGGCCATCAACGGTGTGTCCTGCCTCGAACTCAATTTCCAACAGACCTTGGCGCGGCTCCGCGACGTGAGTCCTGGCAAGCATACGCTCCACTTCAAGTCCCTCGACGTCGCCGGCGATTTAAGTATCTACAACCACGACGCTGACATTCTTCAAGCCAAGCGATTCATCCACCAACACAAAGAGACTTTCTACCGCGCACCACCCACACGGTCGAATCGCGAGCTCATCCTCGGGTGTGTCGAGCGGCTCGTGGGCGACTTTGTCACGACCTTTAATTTCCACCGCGAAGACACGGGCGCGTTTGTCCTGGCGTGCTCGTGTGTGAACGACCGAACGGGTGAATTCGTGTTTCACACGCTGCAGGATGCACATCTACGGACGTGGAAAGAGCTGCCGATGAACGAAGACTCGGCCGTGTTTCTCGGACGGCTCGTGCCGAACTTTTTGGGGACCGAGTTTACGCTACTGGACCACCAGCAAAAGCGGCGCAATGAACTGGGCTTTATCGAGTACGAAACAAACGTCTTGGGACGCGTGCCCAACTTTTTCGTAATGGCATTTCCCAAGCAGTCCGATGTCTCCGGAGAAGAGGAAGAGGAGGAGGAGGAAGAGGAGGTTGAATTGCCGTCACGGCCACGGGCCGCAACCACAGGCTCCACCTCCACCTCTTCATCTACCTCCTCAGGCATGGGTAGCAACAATGCGGTGTTCAACACCTCGATGATGGACCGCAACGGCACGATCTCGGAGCGGTACAAGCGCATCAAGCAACAGCGGACGATGTCGGTAATCGAAAAGCTCCGCAGCTTCTCGCTCGACGACATGGACGTGGCGGTGGATGTGCGCTTAGGTGGATCATCATTGGCAGCGGCCTGGTGCGACGACGACGACCACAGTGGACGCGCGAGAGCCATGCGAATGCAGCAGCTCCGCACGCGTGGCATGGCCCAACGCACAGCCACGCGGACACCGTACGGAGCGATCGAACAGGAGGATTTCGCCTGCGATTTGGTGACCGTAGAAACTCGCAAGCCGTCGTGGAATGAAGAGCTCGGGGCCTGGACGCTCAATTTTCAGGGCCGCGTCAAGCTCGCGTCGAAAAAGAACTTTTTGGTCGTGGCCGAGCACGGCAACGATGCCATGGACGCGGCGTTTGGCGACGACACGACATTTTTGCGGTTTGGGAAAGTTACGAAATCGCGGTTTACGCTCGATTACCAAGCACCACTGTCGCCGTTGCTGGCATTGGCACTCGCGTGCTCGTCGTTTGCCCGGAAACGCGCTGTGACGTAAACGATGAATTTATGATTTTCATACCCAGCCATTCCTTTTTTTGAACCGCGCAGAAAAAGTTATGCGTGGACGTTGCTGCGGACGACGCGACCGTGGCTAGTTGATGGCCGTGTGATCTGCCAAGCAGTGGCCAAGCAGTCGTACTATCTGCAGAGTCTCGGCGTCCGCACACGCGAAGTGACTGCGTGATTGGTATTGGAGCAACACGGCTAGACAGCGCAGAACCTCCTTTATTACGTTTTTTGCAGTGCCTCGTTCTTACACCGTCTTTCAAAGTTTAGAGCTCTACTCAACTCTATACAATATATCATGTCCTGTGTCCAAAAGATTTCCCCACACGTAACTTATTCTTGGATCAAGAGCGTTCACCGAGTCGAGAGTGGCTGTGCGTGCCTGGTGTCGGTAAAAATATCCGTCTCCGGCTCCACAACGGCTCCACAAACGTTGTTTACAGGCATTTGATGCTGAGTCTCACGTGCTCGTCGATACATTGCCGCAGTTGCCACTGATTAGCGTCTATAGGCTGGCGGCGCAGACGTCGGTTACTGACGTCTAGGAGCGGAAGTGCGACGACGTGTGGACGCTCCGCCGCGGAGCGCACGCCACCATCACCCATGCACAGTGCTCTTTTTCTTCATGTAGTTGCAAATGTGACGGATCGACGAGTCCCATGACCAGATCTAGTTGGGGTTGAAAACGACGCATGTTATCAGCCACATCTTGGCCGGTTTGTCCGACGTCGCAACACCGTCGTCAAAGCACAGGTTGCCTTTGTTGACCGCTTTCATTTGAGACTTCGCGCCGACCGCAACCGCACGTCGATCACCTCTGCTGTTCATCCTGCCGGCCGTCGCGGAACTTGACCTTAAAGTGCTAATTCGGGTTGGTTGCTTGTTGTCGCAAGACGATGTTGTGAAGTCATCCCTGCGGTTCGCACTCGTCCAGCACCGTCGAGGCCCAAAACCATGTTCAAGTTGCGGAACGTTTGCGTCACAAGGTTGTATACGAAGCGTTGGCTGTGACTCAACGGATCGCAGTCTCCCATTTCGCTCGGAGGCCAGCGTTCTGTTGTCGAACCAGCATTGTCCACATAGATATTCGCCTTCCAAGAGCTGTGGATCCGATTCGTCTTGGCGTAGTATGCAAACATCTCGCTCTCATCGCTTCGGTTGCACGGCCACGCCATGAGGTGCGAGTCGCCAGCATGTAGACCGCCCACACCTTATTCTTCCCACGAAGGCGCAACAAAAACTCGCCGCCGGGCTGGAGCACCGCAGGTGTGCCGATCACTGGAAGCAGTGGCAGCAACACGTACTCAACGTCCTGATTCGTGTTGTACACCTCACACGTAAAGGATATCCTACTTCAACATACTCACTTAGTAACTAAATACACCACACTCACTCACTCTAGACGTCACACGTCGACATCCGAATCTTCTCTGTGCCTGAAACCCACGACGCACCGTCATCGTCGTAACTATCCGTCTTATTCGAGTTCCGGATGCGTTACATCGACACATCGTACGCAAACCCGGGTTCACGCGCTTGGGATCACATGTTCACACCTGCCTCTTAATTTGGCCGGCGCGGGATTCACCACCATCACTCAAGCAAAGTACTTTCGGACCTGGAATTCCATGAGCTTTCCCATGGGCCTCACGCTAGATTTTCCTGCCAACAGTCCCACGGTTTTTGCGAGAAACCATTTCAGCAAGGAACTGAACATCCTCTCCGACCACCATATACTGTACCGTCAGTATGTGAAACTGCCGACGGGTATTGTGCTACCCAGCGTAGATGCAGACCGACACTTCTGGCAACAGTTGGCTAAAGGAGCGCTAGATTCTGGCAACCACAACGCAAAAGCGAGGGCGGATATCATTTCAAAGACCAATACTACACTACTTGTGAGGCGAAGATGATGATTCTCACCTTTGCCCGCCGGGAAGAAAGACACAAGTGGAAAACAGATCCCTGCACTTCATCCTCAAAAAGTGACCCTCAAGGTATCAGATACGCTATCGAGCGACAACCCATCGGAAGGCTACGATGACGGTGCATTCGCCCTGCAGTACTGTTGTATACTAATGGACAGCCATCGTATTCGAATCAGGAAGCTCTTGATATCGCAAAGAAGCGGCGGGTGTAGAACCACTTGTTTATGATGAACTCCCCTGATTGCAGAGGCTTTTGCGCCGCATATGTGGAAAATCATCGTTGAGCAGCTCGCGAGTCCTAAGGAGCTAGTAAATGTGGGAATGATCCGGATAACCACAGGTAAAAAGAAAGTGGTGGTACAGCTGCATCACCCAAGATTGGCGTGTCGCTCCCCCTGTGCAGCATGCCTCGCTCGCGGTCGCTCAGGACATGTATATAGAGTCGAAGCACCGACGCTTCAGACACCCGTAGGATAAAACCAGTATGGGTTATCTAGAATAATCCCACGAGGGTACCGCCGAGAGAAATCGCGCCTAGTAGATCTGCGCCGGGGAGCTGACGACACCATTTGTTTAAAGGGTGTCTTTTGATCGGACTGAGCCGCGTCGCAACCACTGCCGACAGCCCCAGTTTTATCCCGCCGTTGACGGCGCGCCAGTTTCTTCTCGTTGTTTATGCACTTTCCCAGAAATTACATGACTTGCACACAAACTTCTCCTCTATGTAAAACACGCAATCGCGCAAATTCATGTTAAAAAAATTGGTCTTGATAACCATGATGGCTCGGTGATATATAGTACAGTACAGGTACCGAACGGCTACCGATTATACCCGTTTTGTACCAAACATATTCGGTATGCTTATCCACTCTCGCTGGTGTTCACCATTTCATCTCCGGCTTCAAGCAAGTACGCGTCGCGCGCAATGTGTGCGTCCTGCACAACGATCGCGACTTCTTCGAGCGTGAGCACGGTCCGGAGACTGGCAATGAGGTCCACGGTCCAGCGAATGCCAACGATTTGGCCGCGGGCATCGAAATCTAACACCCCTGACGACGGACACGCGAGGCGACAGCCAATTACTTTCCACCGCAGTTCATTGTGTTGACTGCTCAATAAATGGGGAAACACATAACGGATGGTCATGAGTGTGATGGTCATTTCGAGACGGATGGTGACCACAAGTGACGTCGACGCCTCAGCAGCCGTTATCATTTCATACCGCTCGAGCAGCAGTACCAACCCATCGTAGAGGCTCGAGAACCGCCGCAACTGCTCGACAAAGAACGCACGACCACGCGCGTCATCAATGCGGACATGCTCGTCGATCGCCGACGTGATATGGGCAAGCTGCTCATCCAGTGTTGGCCGTCGGCGACGCGGCGCAGCGGTAACGGCGGTCACGGCCGATAGCCCATGCCTGAAGAGCCGAAAGTGTTCGATCATCGTCCGCACCACCGCCTCCCGCATATTGACACTTGTAAACAGCGACTGACGCTGCGCGCGGAGCTGGGCGACGTCGGCCCGTAACTGCTTGACTGTGGCTTCAAGCTCGGTCGACGCGAACTGCTGCTTTTGGCGGTACCGTGCTTGGTTGCGGCGGCACTGTTCACGGCGCCGATCGGTCTTGAGGCGGATCCGCTTCGGCTTGTTGACACGCGGCGTCGTACTACTAAGATCGGATCCAGAGATCTGGAGCGACGCCTCGTAGCCAGTTGAACTCACCGATTCGGAAGCATAGAAATCTCCATATCCATATCCATATTCGTGCCGTGTAGCGATACTGGTGTCCTTTGACAGCCGATCCGATGACGCACCGGAATGAGTTGGCGAGAGACAGCGCAGACGAAGAGCAGCCGCCGTCGTGCTCAGGATGCCACCTGAAAATGGAAATGGCGGAAACGATCCACTCGCGTGGTGAATCCTGGATCCCAGTGGGTGCGGAGCCGCGCCGCCACATGTCTCGGAAATCCCCGCGTCCTGGCTGTCGCGAAGAGTGACGGTTCGACTGGATACCGTCGGTGGCGGTGGCGGCCGACTTGCGGCTCGTGGGGACCGACGCTTCATGTAGGACGTGGTGGGCGGAACTGAGACCTGGAGGAGCCCAAGGTCCCAACCCAACAATGGCGTGTTTTGTCAGCGTGTCGTCAGCACAGTGTGTGGGAGGCACTGGCGGGGGGCGTGTCGGACACCACCAGATCTTCTTGCTGCTGACGGAGGGCTGACAGTCGGCTGATAGGGGGCCGACAGTGGGTTACGCGAGGGGACCGCGACCCGGCCCATGAACTCACTTCATCCATTTGCTTCGGCCGTGTTCTTCCAGCTGCTGGACGAAAGACTTTCGAACGGGGCTCCAGAACAGTTCTACAGTACAAAACGTTCTTTCGGCTGACAGAACAGTTCCAAAACACAGTCAACGTTACGGTACAGTATTAAGTCGCAGTCGGTCTGCAGCGAGGGCGTGGGAAGATTCACTAAAATCCAACAGGTTATTGATATAGAGAGAGTCACACGGACGGAGTGAAGATGAAAAACGTAATATACGGTATAAATTCTAACAATTCGTAAATTGTAATAGAGTCGTCTGGATACGCGGGGTTCCGCCTTCATGGACGGTTCAGCCGCACTTGCGATGAACACGATGATGAACATGTGAAATTCGACGGAATGTCTTTGGTCCCGTTCCTCATATAGTGTCACACATGGGGTGCGGAGGCTGGATCTACGTACATAGCATGGTCCGACACGTTTATGACGACGGTCGAGTTGATTCGTGAGTAGAGCCTGAACTCCCTCAACTCTCCGTACTCGTGTTAACATACAAGCAGTCAGTGATTATACAAAGACGCCAGGGTTGGAAAGGAGAGACTTGGACTTGAAACTCTATACTAGTACATGTTTACCCGTGCACCGCAATGCCACTATTCTCAGCAATAGATCTGGGTCAGAGTATGAAGGTTGACATTGGAACATTATAATGTCTTTCGGAGCAGATTATGTGCGTCCGCAAGCGTGCTTTCTGTGCTAATACTATCAATAGCGTGTCCGTGACTCGCTCATAGCGAGTCGCTGATGTTTTTGTACTGACGTGACGTGTTGTTGCTGGGGGTTTCGCGAGGGAACAGAGCTCCCGACGTAAGACAATCCCACCACTGTACTTGCCAGTTTGTGGTCAGAACTCTCGATCAATTCACTTTCCTCATCTCTTGTTGTCATTTTTATCACCGCGCTGGTTGTGGTTGCACTGGCGCTGGCACAGTGACAAAAGTTGGATAATGTGGCGGTGTCCACTATAATGGGATGACGTCAATGGAGCTTCAGGAACATACTATATAAGTATATCATGCAGCGAATATCACTTAGATAGGTAGATCGCACGACGACCAAGAAATAAATCTTCATCCAGCCCAAAGTCGATGAAAATTTCAATCGGCAGTAGCTATAGTCTAGCACGGAATGTACAAAGATTAATCACTCTCCGATGGTATGCACATCACCCACCAGAGCGTCATTGCCCACCAGAGCGTCATTGCCGTTGTTGATACGTCTGGCCGCGTCGCAGCATGACTCGAAATTGTTAGGCCCTTGGAATAAACCCACAACTCAATTAACTCGTGTTCCTTAATGCTACTCGACTGTACGACACAGTTGTGGCCGCCTGGCAGGCAACGGTCCGACGTTCGCCGACGCGTTGACGGAGGCTCCCAGCGACATGCAGTAACATCCTGGCCTGTTTTTGATTTGACTGGATACGGATTACATCGATCACGGACGCTGGGAGTGGGACTTGCAGATTCCCGTATCCGACCGAGCTGTCTCACTCCCTCAGAACGTAACATCATAGTCGCCGTGTGCTTCGTGGAACACTAGACCCTCGTCGTCTTGCTCTCTATCGGCTTCTTTCGGCTTCCATATCCACAACGGCAGCTCACCCCATCGCGACGTCCGGTTAGTCCGGGAAGCTGCTGACCGGATTGGGGTGACTTCTTCACCTGTGACAGTCAAGTAGGCGTCCCTCTCGATCCTCGCGTGTTGCAACACGACTGCGGTCTCCTCAATCGTCAAGACCGTCGTCAGCGCTGCAACCCAGTCGATCGTCCAGTTAAGTTCCACAACGTAACCGTCGTACCCCAACACGAGCACGGCGGACGCGGGGCAGTAGAGCCGCCGCCCGAGCAGTCGCCATCGGATTTCGTGGTGCTCGGCCCACACCAAGTGGGGAAACACAGCGCGAAGCGTGGTCGTTGAAATGGTCAAGGCGAGGCGGAACGTCAGTTGAATCAATTCGCTTGACGCGCCGGTAGTCCACAGTGGAACCAATGGATCTGGAAACGTCTCGAGCTCCTCAAAGAACGTTGAGAAACGCCGCATTTGCTCGAGCAACAGCATGCGACCATGCTGGTCGCCCACGCAGAGATCTGGATGGAAAAATGCGGTCACAAACGCGATTTGATGCTCGAGCGATGGCCGGTCGCGACACTGCGTCGTCGTACACCGCGCCTCGTCGCAGCCGACGTTCAAACCAAACCGAAACAATCGGAACAGAGTTCGCACGAGGTTTCCCCTAGAGACGCTCACGGCTACATCGCAATTTAGCGATTCGCGGTGCTGCTGGAGCTGCTTCACGTCAAGACGTAGCTGTTCGACGCTACGTTCTAATTGGCTGCTCGATCGCTTTTGTTTGGTCCGGTACCGAGCTTGGTTGCGGCGGCACTGCTCGCGGCGCCGCTCGGTCTTGGCGCGTATACGCTTCTTTTTGACCTTGCCGCCGCTGGCAGAAGCGCCGCCTCGTCGGGGGAAGAAGGCTGTTGACGTGGTACTCATTGTCCGGCCCGAGTGACTAGTCGCAGTCGCTCGAACGGCGGGCGAAGCACCACTTGATCTGGACGAACGATCGGTGGTGACGGATTCCGTCCACGGCGATACGGCAGACACTGGATAGGGAACACACAACGGCGATGCCCATGGATCCGTAGCGACCGGATCGAACAATCCGGAGATCGTGGGCACTGGAGAAGACGTGTCGAATGGTAATCGCAGTCGGCTCGGCGACGCATACACACGCAACGTGGGACTCGAGTGATACAGTCCTCCGTAGTGGCCGCTGACACGCGCAGACAGCAGTGGCGGTGCGTCCCACGACAGATGGCGTCGCATTGTATAAGCAGGGGGGCCGACAATTTGAGAACTGGCGGTGGAAAAGACAATGATGGGAAAAAGTCGTCGATTCACCCTTCTGGAGGGGAGACCCACTGGGACTAGGCGACCGAAACGGTGATGTCGTGGGCAACGAGATCACGAACGCCACTGCAGTTGCGTCTGTCAATCCTCCCCCTCTCCCTGTGGCGCAGAATGTTGCGTAGGAGCTTTCGATTGGGGCGAGAGCAGCCGGAATCCGGATTGTTCTGCCAATCGTTTTACAGAGGGTGGATGAAGTCTGTTCCGTGTTATCGTAGTAGACAGCGTTAATTAAGTGGACCCAAGAACGAAGGGTACTGATATAGTGGTTGTGGCATGGGGATGGTTTCTTCGAGCTGCCCACCGCGCGTGTCTTTACCGAGTGTTGAACACGGGGAGCGACTCCGCGTGTTCAACGTAGGGTGGGGCGAGCACGATGGTCGTAAAGACACGCGCGGTACGTTCTTCCTGGTGCCGTCGTGCTTGTTCTGAATCCATTTTTTTTAAAACCCAGACGGCGATCGCGTGCTGGACGTGCGAGCCAGCGACTCCCGCATGCTCGGAGTCGCCGGTGCTGGTAGTTAGTGCATCGCAGGTTTCACAGCCGACCATAGGAATCCACCCAAATGACAATCACAATGATCTCCCTGGAAATCCTTTTTCGGATGGCTAATGAACTGCTGCGGAAACTCGGTCGAAGCTATGCCACATCATCTCCACTGGGTCGTCCAACAAACGGAGGGCGGGAAGGGGCACTGCAGTACTAACCCCAGTTGAGTTAATCTGAAATCCGACGTTGCGGCTGCGTTCGTACGAGGAGTTCTCCGTCGTTACTCATTGAACTGTATCCCTTCCACCTGCTTCTAGAATCTCTTGTTTCAACGATGTGAGAACCAGGAAGACGATACCATATCTCGTAGCCGAGACACCGACCCGTCCAGCGTTGGGTTGGACCGTGCCGCGAAGCCTGTTTTGGTACAGTACTGAAGGCTGGCTGGGGCGAGTGTTTCGGGTGTCGCACGATGCGTTAGGCACACCAGTTATCTGAGACTGTATTGCTGTAACTATAATACCGGAGAATGTAGACGAATCGGAATTTACCGATTGCTTACTATGGTTGCGGATCAGCAATTTGTCATGGATCACATGCGTATGGAAAGTCCGATCCGAGTCACCCACAGATGTAACCTCATGCGCGTCATCACCTGATGTGTTGGTCGGACCCTTGAGAAGGTTCAAACGGATGGTGTTCAGCAGCATGGTCGGTTTTTTAGGTACCAGTAGTGTAAATAATTAGAGCCAGAAACATTCGTGCCTGTGCTCGCATTGTTTTGGCGGCCGTCAGCATCAGGAGATCGTTTTTGAAACTGTCTAGGTTCATCATCATCATGTACTTGGTCGCCACTTCGAGATATCGTTGCTTGTTTTAGTAGGTAGAGTCCTTAGAGGTCCACATGACTACTAGTTTTAGTTATTCAAATTGGTTCGATTTTCACATAAACGAGGCAGGTTTGCTGAACAAAAACATTACGACAGCAAAGAAAGCGAAAAACAAAAACAAAATATCGAAGGCAGGGTGGCAGCTTCATCCGGATGTCAAATGGTGCCAACAAATACAGTATACCCTTCTTGCTTGCATTGGTTGTCTAATAGGGGCTACAGCTCTGCGCCTGTGCATTTTGAGTGGTACGGTGGAGTATAGTAGGATCGCGAATTCTCCGCCGCTGTTGGTTGGAATACGCAAGTGTTTACGCCTCGACCCTTATCTTCTGTTGGTCTGCCATGTCTCGGGCAGTTGACTTCGTTTGTGAATTCGTGGTATTTTGTTGGAAGGCACCAACTTGCCAACGGCATTTGCGCCAACGAAAACGCGCCAACTCTTGTTTTCCATCACTTCCTCATTTGAAACGACACCATCCATCGCAAGTCAGCTTATTTTAAAACGGATCCGGCAAAACAGAATCACTCTTAATCACTACGTTCGACTTTCGAGCCTCTCCTTTCCTTCGGCAACTCCGAATTGAATACGGACCTGCAACTTGTTACCGAGCGCGAGCAGAATACCGTTGTCGATGGGCGTGATCTCACCGACGAGCGACCCCGTGGATACAGCCACTGACTCTTCGTGTTGATTGTCATCTACACTCGCCGCGCGGTTTTGTCGGGGTCGAGTGTTGCGTCTGTGAGCCTCTGGCGCGTGCGGAGAAGTCGTTGCCGCCTGCTTTACCAAGATACGTTGCTGGAACTTGTGGAGCGCGTCCATGAGCATTTCGAAGTGGTGGCGCTCGTCTTCAGTTGCGTCGTGGATGAGGTAGTCGGCGACGTCGGCCGAAGTGCGTGACGCGGTCTTATTCGGCGACGCGGAGGCTGTCGTATTGTCCGTTGAAGTTGCCGTTGGCTCTCCCTTTGAAGCATTCGCCTGCGCATGACACTCGCGAAACAGACCGATAAACTCACGGTAGACGATTGCGTCCACGCGGCTTGAGCGAGAGACGCGCAAAAACTGCACGGTGATCGCGATCGCGTCGTCGACAGGCACTTCAACTGGACTGGACGAGCCGCGAAGGACATGGACAAACTCTACGCGGCAAAATCAGAAATCGGCACCGACAGCTTCCACCAAGTCGGCTTCAACGTACCTTTTTGGGGGAGGTCGCCGCGTATGTGTTTGTGCAGCCGCGCGTCGTACTTTTCACATCGATGTGTCAAATACTGGAACCAGTTGTCGACGCGTCGAGGATCCACGATGGTCGTCAACACAGTCACAAGCATGCGCTTGAGCTTGCGTCGCTCGCGCGTGTGCTCTGGGTTTTCACCATATCGCCTTCAGACACACATAAGAGAGACAAAGTCAATACGAACCAACCAGGTCCGACGACCGAGAAAACACACTCTAAGAAGACACGGTAGTCAATTGTGTGGTCGCTTGATCTCGGGAATCGCTCCAGCATGGCGCGCACAAGTCCGTCCGATATGCCCAGTCCCAGTTTGTGGAAGATCTGGGAAAAGTCTGTTACAAGCGAGGGCCACGTGAGCGACAAGGGTTTCATATAGTTAAGATTTCCAGAGACGGGTCACGAACCTTGCTCGACCAAGAAGCCTGTCCGCTTAATATCAACGGCCTCGGCTTGTTCAAGAAACCGTTCAGCGCCAGTAGGGATCGAGCGCGAGGTTTCGGAGGAAGTGTGCTTGTCGTCAGACGCCACAGGCATGGGCTGCTGGAAATAATTTCGCAGACGTTTCTGAGCGTCAAGGAATTCGGCGCCGCCAAGCGACAGCGATGGATCGCTGGTGAATTTGGTGGGCGAACGGGGCGGTCGCGACGCGGCGTCGTCGGTCTCGTCGGCAGACGCGTCACTATCCAAATTGCACAGTGCGGCGAGATGCTCATAGTGGATCACCGGACGTGATTTCTTGTCCGACTCCGTTTGTACACGAAGATTGGCTACAAGGAATTGGGCTTCTTGCTTGGTTAGTGGATTTTTCAGCCGCTGAAGGAGCTGTGACTCGAACTTGTGGGCGTCGACGTATCCTTCGCCAGTGGCGTCTAGTTCAAGCAGCCGTTCCTGGATGCCTTGAAACCCGTTCGATTGTGTACCAATTACACCTGCTACAAGTTTGCGACGGATGCTCTGGGAGAGGACACGCTGGGTTTCCAGGCGAGGGTCCACACGAATCGCTGGCGCGACGGTATCATCGCAATTGGTCTGGCTGTCTTCGAGTTGGTCCTGCTGCTGTTGAAGAAGCCAGTTGCTGCGTTTTTGTGGACTTTTGAAAGGTGATCTCTCGGCTCGACTGTAGCTGCATCGCTGTTGGTTCTTCTTGGGCGAGTCTGGCCTCTGCGCGTTGCAATGGTCTTCAAAGGCTCTGCAAAACGCCGTGTAGTCAAAGCGCCGGCTGGTGGTTTGGTAGGATTCGAAGAGCAGATCAAAATCGATGCGGCGCTGATACTTGGCGGTGACAGCATCGCACAGCACCTCAATCACGTCACTACCACATATCGACCGTTCGTCAGTTGTTCAAAACGACACACATGTGATCCAACAGAGCTCACCTTCTGGACGAGAGATAGCCTTTGCTGCGTCGGTCGACTCGTTGGAACGCGTGAAGGAGATCGTCCGCCGTGAGATTAGCTGGCGAGCGTTTCCTCATCAACAACGCCAGCTCCTGTTGGACAGTGGGCGCGCCATCCCTTTCGCTCGTTCTAGTCGACGGCATTGCCCACCGCTTGCTCGACGCGTGAAAATGGGTTTCTGCATGCTGCTTTCAACGTGCACGGTCGTTTCAGTTCAACTGCAGAGCAAACTAGTACTCTATAGTAGATATCAATGGCGACGCGATCTCAAAGGCGACGCTCCTCTATTGAGGTCAATTTCATTCCTTGTCCAAGAATGCAAATATTACAATTCTGTGAACCTCAAAATAGTGCCATCCTGTCCCCCCACTTTAGTGATGGTCACTACATGAAATATCTGGTGGATGGTATGATATGTCGGACAGCCGATAGCTGATTTTGCATCTCTTACGGCCTCTCATTTTCGCGGAGACCATGGGAAGTGGAGGACGAAAAAGCTACAAGGACAAGC
>JAADVD010000514.1:0-18384 GCA_023334535.1 Pythium vanterpoolii
ACCCTTGACTGCAACACGAGCGCGCTTTCCTTGCACCAGAGCGACGTTCTTCACAGCATCCACAGCATCCACAGCATCCTTCCCCGTTGCCCACTGCAGCACCGCCAGTTCGTCGAGCTGCATCGTGTCACCTGCCTGTGCCAGTTGTGAGGGTGAGACGAGCTATGCGCTTCCTGCGCTACGTCGACTTGTTTGTTTGTCTAGGGGTTTAGTCTGCTTAGTGTGGGCAGCGTAGCCATCTTATCGGACCATGTGTGGTCAGTGTAGCCATCTTATCGAACCGAAGATTAGCAGCGAAGTTATCTTTTGAGATTCTTTAATCTATTTAAAACAATCTGTATCACATTTTGCAAGGATTCACGATTTGAATCACCTTTTGCAATATTCCCAAACTATTATTAACAGCATTTCAGTGTAAAACCGCGTCTTACTTACAAAATTCATCGTTGGACAGTTTTGAGCGGGAAAACGGGAGACAGGACTGCGATGCAGAGGTGCTAAAATGTCTCGTTTGTACATCATCAGATGCAGTTCTCAAAAGTTGAAAATTAGTGCGTCCATCACGAAAAACTTGACTTCTCCAGCTCATTGTGAAGAATAATGAGTATGTACCACAATCGTTGAGAATTGATTCGTTCACACCATCGTTGAAAATCGTTTGCCCATCAAGTTCCTCCTACATCAGTTCTATTCTTACAGCTGATGGAGACCTCATCTGGTTCACAAATGCTCACAATTGCAAGGTGCACAACAATGTAGTGAAGTGCCAACTCGTTGCGCGCATTCCTGACATTTAATTCCCTAGATTGAGAGGGAGAGAAAGTCGAGAACCGGGATGGCAAGTTGCCAAGCGACAGGTCGCGGAAAAAGAGAAAGAAGGCCATGCCTCTGAGAGAGACAAGAAAGTCGCCGAGAAGCCGTCTCGTTGTCCAGTGTGATCCAACCGTGAGGGACTTCGCAAGCGTCAAAATCGCATGAGCATCGATCCACCGATGCCGCAATCAATTAAGTCTAACAAGGCGTGCAAGCGGCGCGGGTCGACGGACGACGAAGCGATGGCGTCGCCATCTGACTCGGCGAGTCAGACCAGCGAGCATTCGTGCTGCGGTAGCGACGGTGCTGGAGGCGACAACGCTCACAACTAGGAGGGGTGGCCCACGAAATCGCGCAGCCCAAGACGGCCACGGCGTCGCCGCCCGCGATGATCTCGTCTGCGGAGTACCGCGCGCAACACAAGACTGCACTGAAGACAGAGTGTCCCGAGCCGGCGGCGCCGCCGCAAATGCCGGACGACGAGCTGAGGCTCTCGGCGCGCGAGTGGCGTGCGCATGAGGAAGAACAACGTAGTTGCAGTGCTCATTCCAAGCAGCACGCACGTCGGAGCCGAAATCCGTCGTGACTAAGACTACGACAGCCCCACACAGAACCAGCCACGTCAGCGACCACGCTTCGGGAATCCTCCGAACCGCGGCTGTGTGGACAGTTACGCTGAGAGTGACCGAACTTGTCACAAATGAAGCACTTATTGTGCAGTGCCTTCATATCGAAGGCGCTGAGATCCATTGTGGCAAGATCGACATCGGTAAGGCCGATAACACTACTTAAGCCCATCGGCTCAGCTGGGGTTGCATCAGCAGCGTTTGTCATAGATCCGTGAGTTGGGTTGGCAGGTTGCCCGCGTGCAAGACGCTGGATATACTCTTCGCGTAGAGCGACGACGAACGCGTCTTCCAGGAGTGTAGGCTCCTCGCAGCAGACCGTGGCCGTGGCTGGACAGGCGTTTATGTTATCCATGAAGACCGTGATCATCACATCTTTTGCGATTGCATTCGCCGCCGTACTGACACGAAGTTGACACAAATCTTGGACATAAACGTAAAGTTTACGATTGCCTTGGGTGTTTGCGAGAAACGCAGCTGGCGATGGGACCCGTTTGGCGGTTGGAAGACAACCTTCATTGCGGCAACCATAGTTGCGCACGACCGAAAGTTCAGGCTGCGACGTTTCACACGCGGGGTCCGCTATGTTTGAAATCGCGAAGATGATACTCTGCCGTTCACCATGGTTCTGGCAGCCGTCATCGCGGGCTCGTCTTTGCGCTACCAGAGGATCATATTCTTATCTTCCTCACAGAGTATTGGGGGACCGTGACAGGTACGGGTTTCGGGGCTGCCGGAACCGCTGGAGACGTAATGTACGAAACCGTTAGCGGAGCCGGCGAGTCGGTGTAGCGGGTTTGGGCCGCAGCGACACGCGACGTCGTGTGTGTCGCTGCGGCCCTACTCGCTACACCGACTCAAAACAGACAGTGTAACGGGCCTTGTGCCGGTTACAGTGTCGTCCTTGACACTCAGAGAAAATTCTTCTTCGTGGTGGTCTATCAGACACCCGTGTTGTTCCCAGGGACAACCGTGCAGAAGCTTGCAAAAGATAGACTGTGTATTACTGTGTGGATATCTAGAGGGAGGAATACCTCCCGGAATTAAGACCTATCGAACGATCCAGACGGATCTCCGTTCCTACCTATGATATGTAATACCTACTGACTTAATCCTAATGTGGCCCACACGACCTATGCAGGGGTACAGTGTACCAGTGTACCCAACCTAGGATACCGTAACCTAACGTACCCTACTGTGTAAACCCCGTTACAGACAGACCCTCGATGACGACGACTTTATCCGACTTACGCCACAAGCAGAATCATACAAAAGCTTGAAGCGTCACCTTTGTTTTATTGGCTGGGCCAATGAACAGAGATTCGGCGCCAACAAGAGGTAGCTGTAAGAAGTCACCAAAGAAAATACCATGTATCCCTACAAAGCAACACCTTTGACGCGGCCGGCTTTCCGTAGAAGCCGGCCCAAGGACAGCAACTGTTCTTCGACATCATCGAACCTTGTCTACGATAAGACAATCCACATCTTGGACGGTAACGTGGCTGCCGGAACTTTAACCTCAGTTCAAAGGGCGAGCGAGTCCGAATGTTGATGATGCTTGCTGTTTTTCCCGTCAATGCGCTTATCACCACTGATCCGGACCGTTGCCAGCAACAGCATAACTCCTGAACCGCTTGTCACACGCCTCTTCCCAGTCCCACCTTCCCCACCGAGAAACATTCTCAGCTGACGCTTTACCAGCTCTTCATCCGTGATAGAGGTGGTAGTGATCATGTGGTTCGATGCATTGCCATGGGTACAAGAGATGTGTAGATACGATTGCGAAGGCACCATGCTGCAGCTCGTTCAGAGTGGCTACTTGAGACATTACCGCGATTCAAAAATATATAGACTGTCCACTGGGCTCGTAATGGAGCACAAATCAAACTTGGGTCCCATTGTGCCAGGGCTGGTTGCAGTGACTCATCGCACGGCTTGAATAAGATGAATGCAAGCCTGGCAAACATTCCTGACTTCTCGTGTGTCATTCCTTCGTTCCACTGAGGTACGTGTTGGCCCTCTATTACTGGGACGGCGTTAGTTTTGCACAGTGAGAGACCGAAAGTGGATGGCATTCGCCACACGTCTACAACATCACATGGTGTACTCATAGAGAGAGATGGCGATCTTCCGCTCGAAGTGGTTGCGATCTCTTGTGAAACGGCGACACTTTTCGTGGCTTTGGGATAGCATTTTATCCAATGAAACAACGTCGATGGGGAAGTGTTGCATCGCTTGACTGGCCGGTTGAAGAAGTTTTGGACGAAGTTCAACATGAGGGTCGCTGTTTGGACGAATTTCGAACAGGAAGCAATTCAGTGCAACTTGAGACTTCCCTGATTCTAATGATAAGTCAATTCTTGTTGGTAACCACTTCTCTATTGGTAATAATCCGTCGGAGGGACGCTGAAATCACAAACGGCAAAGCAGACGAGACTATGAACGGCATGCGTATAATGAGCGATCAACGGGGCCAAGGGCGATAAGTTTGTTCAAGATATGCATTATGGTCACGGAGGCTCATCGCTTTCATGGGGATAATAAATCAAAAAGGGAAATGACCAGTTTGTTTCATCGCAGTCACTGGTCGGCAATTCACCAAAAGCCGTGCGTGCCGTGCGTGGATGAATACTCAAAGTCGGTCGTGATCAAGTAGCGCAATCGCACTTGTTCTTGCTTGTACACGATAAACTCGTTGTAGAGCATGCCGCCACTCTTGTCGACGGGTACGATCTCACCAATCGGCACGACCACGCCGTCGTCCAACTGCTCAAACGTCTCTTCTTTAGGCGCCAATTGCCCCACGCCTAGTGTGCTCGCACAGCCCTTGGCACGCACGGCTTTGAAACTGAGGTACTCTGGGCACGGCGCTTCGTAGCTTTTTCCCAGTGCGACTTCGGCCACGAGCAGCACGGCGCGCGGACGCGACGGCGCCGTCCAGCAGTACTGCGCCGACTTCGTCACGGCGTCAGCAAAGTAGATGCCTTTGCCAAAATTGTAGCCGGAAGACGGCGCTTCGGGCGGCGCAATCCGCAAACCTTGAGATAGAATCCCCACAACGTTTGAGAGCCGCGAGCCGTGCCAGAGCAAGCGGTGGTTGTCGACGTCCTCGAAAAACGCGCGCTTTTCTTGCTCGGCCGGCCGGGCAATCTTGAAGATCGACGCGACTTTGATTTTGTATCGAGTCTCGGACGATGCTTGGGTCGACTGCAGAAACCGCTCCATCCGCTGGAATTCGTCGCTTTTCTCGTCCAGCGGGATCATATTTGTGTTGATCATTTTGTACTGCGCGTCCAGCGGATGCTCCTTCGGTGCGTTCTTGGTTTTCGTGTTCTTCTTCTTTTCGTCTTTCTCGAGCTGTTGTGAAATTTCGAGATCGGCCAAAACTTGAAGCAGGTCGATTTTGTTCTTGACAGTCTCCATCGAGTCGATTGTCGGCGGCAGCGACATGCCAAAGGCGTGGGGAATCAGCGTATAGAAATCGCTGGTGAGGGTTTTGAGACTCGCTCTAAGTTGTGCAAGACGGGTCGACTCGGCTTTGGAGAGCTTCTTCTTTTTGGTGGATGCTGCGGATGCAGACGACGCGGCTACTGCCGTGGAGGGCGTCGCTGCTGCCGACACGCGACGGCGCGTCGAGCGTCCCGACCTGGTATTAGTCGTGGTTGTGGGAGCAGCCGCAGGCGGGTTCTCCATTTCGTCAATCGCGCTCAAGGCATCCGAGAGCTGTTGGAGGATCGTGTAGCCCTGGGAGATCTGCGCTTTGGACAAGCGGCCGAGTGGCATGCGCTTCAAATCGAAATTCAACGCCGAGACTTCTTGGGCAATGAGCGACTTGTCGCCGATCAACTGCAATAGCTCTTGCACCTCGGTCGGCAATGAGCAGGCAGTGGCAGACCTACTGTTGTTTTCTTTGTCTTCTTCCATGTCCTCGTCCTCTTCCTCGTCGTCCTCCTCATCGTCGGCCAGTTCCACCAACACGTACTTGCCTTTTTTCTTCTGAAACGGACCATTCAGCGGCCAAGAATTGCCGCTCTTTTCCCCAAAGCGTTTTTTGAATGAGGCTTTGGCTTGATCCAGCGAGTTGTAGAACGCCTCATTGGCCGACTGTGGACTGGCAGCGCCGACTCGGCCCCACTTGCGAAAGACCCTGTATTGACCGCCGTCGTCAATCAACTGGATCGAGTAAAACTTGTTATTCCTGTCGTTGTAGTAGAGGTTAGTCTCCACCACAGTGATATGAATGTGGCTGGCAGCAGGAAGAAACGTACCCGAGTTGGCCGTAGGTGATGTCGGTGAAGTTGAGCATGGCGTTCCAGATGCCGGTTTTGTCCGTGTAGATCACGGCCGCGCTGGTGGTGAAAAGGGTGTTGGAGAGTGGATCGACAGTGCGCGCCGCGCTCTTGGTCTTTTGCGTCGCCATCACGATGTGCTGTGTAGCTGCGTGTGCGGCTGCAGGGAAATGGGGAACTGACGTGGTTCCATCATGGATGGCTCCTTCTCATCTCATCTCATGGAGCTTCAGCTAGGTGTGACGGTTGTCAAGCTTAAGATGATTGGGTGTAATAAGCGCATATCATATTTTGATTGGTGGAAAATTGAATGACCATCATTCACCTGTAGTGGAAGTATCTTTGACCATCACTCAATTCTCAGAAATGTGCGACGAGACATGCGCAGTGCATCATTACGCGAGGCGACTGTAATGACGAAGGATGCCAGAGATCTTTATCTTGAAGTTGTACACCAACTCCTGTAGTAGCAAGGAGGCTGGGCGGAGCAAGGGTTTTTAGGTTACAAACACCGTCGAGTTACCACGAGAGAGGTCTCCAGGCCGAGACCATCTCGAATGATGAGGCTCAGGTGGGTGGGGATCTGCTGCAGAAACGATGATGCGACCCACCCTGCGGTAATTGTTTGCTTGGCGTAGATCAGCATGGTACTAGCGGGTGCAGTTGTCCGACGGGTTCGGGCGGCGCCCGTTGTCACCCTTGCTGAGTTCACTGGTTGGCACAATTCGGTTCGATCCGATCCGAGGCCTCGGTCGCGTTGTATTCTAACCGAGTCCGTATAGAATAGAAAAGCGACCCACCACGGTGACAAGAGCTAAATAATCTGAGCTTGAGAACGTGTTGGAGCTGCTCGTGGCCATGGGCTCGCCCACGCGTGGTCATGGAACCGGGCTGGCGGCCAAGTGAATATACGCGGCTCGTAAATATTGTCGAGCGCTCAAAAACCTTGCTCAAGGATTGGCGCATGCAGAAGGTCCCACCCACAGAGCTGGAGGCAGCGGACAGAACTCTCATTGACGACGGGGTCAGCTCGAGCCTCGTGGCCGCAAGCGCGTTGATCGATACAGTCAAGCTCGCTACAAAGTGAGAAGTTCATTGGACGCGCAAGTGAACTGATAAGATCCAATCGGCCTAATTGTGTAGGTCAGCACCATCGCCACGCAGTGACTCACTGCAACTGGCGAAACCTCCCGTGTTGTGGTGGCTTCAAGCACAGTGGACGACCAACTGGATCTGCACCGTTGTCTGTAAAAAAATAGCATCTGGACCTGGGTGCTCGTTTTACTTTAGAGTAACATACCATCTGTCATTTATCACAATGACAGGACTTATCCATCACGTCAATTAATTCTAAGACGGCGTCGAAGCAATGTGACGCCACTGGCGGAGGCCTCACGTCATGCACGTGTCTAAATGCAACGCTCCTGGGAAGGCTCTAAAGTCAGACAGATACATTGCGTCAAGCTCTTAATCGCTTCTTGTGTGTCTTTACGATCGGTCTCCATCTCCATCTCCATCTCCATCGCCCTGAGCTGCTGGTCGTCAAGCCGGATTCTAGGCAACTATCCAGTTCTCTTCCGATCACCACCTGGTGAGACATATATCCAATCATCAACCATTACACACACATATCCACCAATCATATCTCTTTCGCATCAGATCTGAGACGATCCCAAAGAGCTCTCTGACGTCAATCCGTTCCCATGGTCCATGGAGTCTGGACTGGACGTTCGCGATGCTGCACATATTGACGTATACGCCCGTCCGCTCGCGTCTCCATACTCCTACCGCACGACGCATCCGCTGCCGTCTTCCAGCTGTGCGTGTCTCCTTTTCCAGCGTCTCCCTACCCATCCTCCTGCCCTCGTCCTCCTCGTCCTCCTCGTCCACCCCTCGCCACTCCTCCATCCCTAACGACCATTCCGCGATGCTCAACAAATGGCGCGCGCGTCGTACGAGCCGCGCGGCATCCACCGCCTCCGCCGCGGCTCCTCCTCCTCCTCTCCCCTCGCTCTCCACGGCCGCCCCGGAAGCACCGGTCCCACCATCGCCTGCCCATGTCGACCTGTGGATGACCGACGACATTGACGTTGGCATTACCAATATTGTGGCACCGCCCCCCGGCAGCACTACCTCTGATGGCGTGCTCTTTGAGATCTCGGCGCGCTTTCCACAGGCCGGCCGCCTCTGGCGCGTGCAGCGCAGCCTCGCCGACTTTGCCGCGTTCCACGCAGCGATCGAAAAGCCCCTGGCGCCACTACTCTTTGAACGCAACATTTATCTGCCGCGCGCGTCGCGGCTCTCGTGGGGCGACCTCCGTGGCAAAGCCAGCGTGCCGAGCGACGACCCCGCGGCGCAGCGAATGCTGCTCAAGCTTAACGCCTACTTGCGCAAGCTCCTCGAGCTCCCGGCGCTTGTCGACAACGCACACTTTCGCGAGTTTATTACGCCACGCCCAACATCCACCGGCGACGCCGAAGTGCGGGCGAGCATGCTCCCGACGCTCGCGATCCAGCCGACCGCCAGCATCATTTCGGAGCTCCACACCATGAAGCTCCTGGCGTCCTTGACCGCCAACACATTGGCCGACAGCCGCGTGTCGCCGCCAGTGGTCGAGTCGCCGTGTCCCCAGCGCATCCACTTTGGCTCGGCCATCCAGCTGTGTGCCCTCGGCGGTCTCCGCGTCGGCCTCACGAAACGCGGCGGGCTCTCGGGCTCCCACAAAGTCGTGGCCGTCGCCGCTGGCGTCGCCGGGATGGCCCTGACCGGTCCGCTCTCGGCCGCCTTGGCATTGGGGGCATTGGGCGGGGGCGTCGGCAAGTACCAACTCAACAAGAGCTTTTATTTAACCATCAACAAAGCAAAAAACACCGCGAAGTCGACTGGCTTTTTGAACGCCATGGGGTCTGCGACCACCGCTAAGAACGACAATGGCTGTTTTGTGGTCGAGAACGCCGATTTGGTTTCAGGCCCGCGGCGACCGCTCAAGTGTGGGGATCTGTTCCATCTGTACTGTCGCAACGTCCGCAAGAGCGTGCGCATTGCGCAGCCGCCTGACTCGAAGCACGGCCACCTCATGGTTACCAACGCCGACAGCAAGCGCGTGACCTTGCGGCTCGTGTCGCCCTACGGCGACCGCCACGGCAGCGTCGTTTGCGGAAGCCATGTCTACCTCCAAGTCCTCAATGGCCAGTGGGCCGGCCAGTACCTCAGTCTCCAAGGGGACTTTCTAGCGACCGGCCACTCGCCAACGGTGTTCAAAATCTGTCAGCAAGACCACGCGTGTCTCGCGAGCGAAGAAACAGTGGTGATCCCCAAAGCGCTGACGGTCCCCACGCCGTTCCAACTGCGCGTCATGGTCTACAACGTCTGGCTCTTCCCCAGCATCCTCACGAGCGTCAACGACAAGCTCTGTCCGTCGGCCATGCAGCGGGCCCAAGCCATTCCTAAGTGTATTGCGGCCCTCAATCTCGACGTCGTGGTGTTTTGCGAAGCGTTCTGTGCGACGGCCCGCGAGGTCTTGGTTAAAGGCATGAAGGAACAGGGGTTTCTCTTCGAGACCAAAGTCGTGGGCGAAGGCGCGTCGGTCTCGACCAAGAAAGCCATTGACGGCGGCTGCTTTGCCATGAGCAAGTACCCACTCGAGCACTTTGAAGAGCTCACGTTTGGCGCGACTGCCGTCGGCGACGACCGCATGGCCGACAAAGGCATTATCTACTGCCAACTGCGGTTGCCGCAGAATGAGATTCTGCATTTGTTTGGGACCCATTTGCAGGCGTGGGAGACTAAGGTCGCGGTCGCGACACGGCTTGCGCAGCTGCAAGTACTGCGCCAGTTTATCGACTCGAAAAAAATCTCGCCACTGGATGCCGTGCTGGTCGCAGGAGACTTGAATGTCGACGCCTGTAGCGGCGGGAGCGAGTACGAAGCCATGCTGCAGCTGCTGAACGCAACCGACGTACCGCTGAAAGCCGCGTCGTCGCCGTTCAGCTTTGATCCGCAGACAAATCAGCTCGCGGTCGGTGGACTAAGCTCAGGTGGACGGACCGAACGGCTGGACTATGTGCTGTCAGTCCAGAATCACCGTTTGCCGGTGACTAGTTCGGCGGAGATTGTGCCGCTGAAGGCGACCAAGCAGTGGACTAAACCGAGTGTCACCTCAGCGCAGGAAGAAGAGCTCGTAGATCTATCAGACCATTATCCAGTCGTCTGCGAGCTCCGGTATTAGAAAAGTAGAGAAGAGAAGAGAATGATATGTATTAGAGTACCCATACTCTACCGTTTTAAATCAAATTGAGTCGATTGAGAATGAGAAGAAAGCTGCGTTTTTCGTTGGACGTGCGCGTGTGTGATGCGGTAGACAAGCAAGTGAGTGGAGAGTGTTGCGTGGTGGTCTTTGGTGAGTCGATGGGTGGAGTGAATTTGAGTCACCAGATCATCTGATCCTGTGAGACCACGCAGAGCGCATAGGGATTGGTCGATCTGACTCCACTCGTTGGACTGGTGCACTCGGAGAAAGGCACGCGCCATCGAGTAGGCAATGAACAGAGCAGATGTAGCAAGATAGAACAAACCGAGCAGAGCGCTTGGGAATCCCAACAGCACTGAGGCGACGATGAACACCCACATCAATAAGGCTCCGTCAGTTGTTGCTGCCGTCCTAGCAACCTGGAACATCTCCCACATCAAAAACTCAACGTCGAAGAGCTTCACGGCCGACGAGATGTCCCACGAAACACCAAAGCAATTGAGGAGACTCAGCAGCAGCAGGTCGATCCACTGGTACCCGACAAATTGCCCCAGCGCTGTCTGTTGCACGCGCGGTCTCACTGGGGTTGTACTGATGGGAGAAGACTGGCAGAAGCCGTTGCGGACGCACCAGTCGTGGCCGTCGTTCTCGCCCAATGCAAACACCCACGCGAGCTCAGTGGCTGACGGCGGGAACATGGACCACCATGGCGGCACGTACTGCGACGGACGAATGTCGGCGTCCGCGTCCAAAATGTTAGGCGAGACGTTGACGACCCGCTTGACGCTGTGGTAGGATTGGAACCGCGGCTGGTTCTCTACGAGTCCACCATCGATGACCCACTCACCTTCGAATTGAAACGGCAAACCCACAAGCGGCGTCGCACAGCACGAGGCGATCAGCGTCGATAAAAGATGCGACGCAGAGGAGAAGGTGCATTTGCGGCGTGGCTGTAGGGTCGATAGTGAGGTGTAGACCACGGTACACTTGCGCGGGTCGGCGTTGCATCTCTCAAAATTGTCGAGGTTGGCGTGGCGCGTGAGGGCGTCCACGAGGTAGCGACGCATCTGAAATGGCCCAGCAAAAGAACTGTGGGCTTGGGGGACGTAGGTGGTGATCACTGTGTGGGCGATGGCATCAAAGTCAGCGTCGAGCGTGAGGCCGATGGCCGCCAGCGCACCGGCCGATGTGCCCGTGAAGCGAGCGGTGTGGTGGATATGGTGGTGGCGCAAGGCCTTCGCGACGCCAAAGAGATAGCACATGAGCCAGCCGCCGCCGGCAAACGAGATGCCGAGGTCGGCTTGGGGAGTGGTGGCGTCGGTGGGAGACGGCGGTGGCGTGAGGGGAGTCTTGTCGTCCATAGTGAAGGGAGGAGTGGTGGTTGTGTGGTGGTGATTCAGATACTGACAGACGATCAAGTCGAGGGACGAAAACCCTGGGGGTGGGCGAGAGAGGGTTGGAGCGCGTAGGCGCTGTCGGTGGAGTCTAGGGTTACTGGATAAATCGCGACGGGATTTCTCTCCGGTCGAGGCCCAGGATACACACACCTCACCTGTGAATCTGTAGGATATAATATAAACTGACTGGGTACAGTGTAGCTATCGAAAAATCTAGTCACCACACTCTGAAACACGTTTGGCTTAATCCCACGTCGAATTTCATCAGAATCAGTACCCATCGAATGACACGGAAATCGTCGAGTCGACGCGGCTTGCTTGGAGCAGATCGTCTCTTGCGTGAGCAGTACTAGCGAGTGTCCTACGCACTGAGCGTCTTCACCGCGGGCGGCTCCGTAGGGAATAGTGAGGATATATGACTGGTGAGATCTCAACCGTGGCGTATCACCCATCGGCCATTGGTACAAAACCAAGCCAGCACATTGATTGTTGAACAAAAAAAGCACCGAGAATTTGCGACCAGATGGATGTCTCTTCAATTTGCCTGCAGAACATTCGCGGTCGCAAATACAGTAGGCTGCTCTCTCGTGTGTCAGATTGTGAGCCACATGATTCTTGTTAGAGTTCTGTACATGTATTAAGTAGCCTCGATCTCCAGATCTCCGGATCTCCGCTGGACTTTCAAGTTCCAACGTTCTGGAATCCAGAAAGTCTACTCTATGAGTGACGTCCGCGTGGTCGGCACGGCCTCGGCCTGGCGGCGTTTCGCATTGCGCGCACGCACGACCACTCGATCCATATAAATTCCATAACCCACTTGCACTAGCACAACCAGTGGCAACAGTACCATCTCCAGCGGTGTGTTGGTGCGCGGTGTGACGCCGTTCGCGATCGACCGCAGCGCCGCAATCAACAATTCATTGGTGATGGCAAACTGTCCGTCGCGCAGGCCACCAATCAACGCCCGCGCGGCCGACTCGGGGGACGAGGGCGTGTCGTCGCCTTGAATCTGCGCGGTCTCTACCGGCCGATGGAGATCTTGCTCGCGGTTGCCGGGCGTGTCGACACTTCCCGGATAGAAAATGCTCACGTCAATGTCGACCATTAAAAGCTCGTTCCGCAAGGCCTCGGCGAGGCCCCGCAGGGCGTACTTGCTGGGCGAGTAGGACGCACAGCCGGTCCATGAGATGAGCCCCAGACCCGAACTCACCAGCACCACACGGCGGCGGTCGCGGCGTTTGCGGGAGGGAAAGGGCTGACTCATGGACGGTAGTGCGGCCTTGATGGTGTGGAGCTCCCCAAAGAAATTAACGTCCATGATCCGATGGTGCACGGCCATATCCTGGTCAGCAAATGCACCAGGAACAGACCACCCGGCACAGCAGATCAAGTGGTCTATGGTGCGGTCGTGGAAGGCTGTGGCCGTCGCCACAGCGTGCTGTATCGCGGCAAAATCCGTGACGTCAGCTTGGATCACGCAGACGCGATGGGGATGGCAATGGGCGGTGTTGGTGATTTGTTCCAGTTCGAGGCGGGCAGCCTCGAGCGTCGTGGCATTGCGGGCGACGATCGTGATGCGGGCCCCGGCCGTGGCGTACTGCTTGGCGATGGCCAAGCCAATGCCTTGATTCCCGCCCGTGATAAAGAGGTGTTTGTCGGTGACGGAAAAGCCAGGAGCCGTGAGCTTGGTGAAGACGAACGACTAGTGAAAATAGAAATATTAATACTACTAGTAGGAAGGAGGGAAGTAGGACGAGAAAATCGCACTGCGAGAATGAGCGAGGCGACGACAATGGCTACGATCGCCCACGCAGACAAAGTCATGGTGAGTGGTGGTGGTGAGGATGCAGATTGACGAATGAGTAGAGTTAGAAGAGACTTAGAGGAGAGACCATGTTGTAGCTGGACTAGCGGCACGTCATCTCTCTTCTAATGTGATAAGTGGTACATTTTTAAGGAGTAGGAGAGGCGACGTATTACCTTGCATTTCCTTGAAGACTGGCGTGTCTAATCACATGGAATGTCGCGATTACCCGGAGAGTGTTTGTTCAGTCCACTGCAGTATCTCATAATTGATCTCATCGATTTCTCTACAAGTATGGGATTTTGAAGGCTTATTCTGAGCCATTTATCATTTCTGGGAGCTGGCCCATTATCATTCATCGAATTTCACAGGATGTCGACGCCAGCATGTTTCATAACATAATGCAGCCATCGATTTAGAAAACACTACGCCGCCATGATCGCATCATGACCTGTCAGCAGACAGTCGTTTGCACCTTCGGCATGATCGTGCACGACAGACCGCAGCAAGGGAAACGCGTCAGCGTTATGGAAAAGGGCACAGGCCACTGCCCCCGGCAGCACGATGCGCTGGAGCCGCTCGAGTCCCTTTAATGCCTCGACTGTGGTGACGCTGGTGTAGCCCAGATCAAGCTTCTGCAGCGACCGCATGGCTGCGAGTGCTGCGACACACGAGACGCTCGTGTGGCGAACACTCAGTACTTCTAGCGCAGGCAACACAGTGACAGACGTGATGTCGTCAAACGCCGAGTTCTGGCAGATCGTGAGTGACTGGAGCCGTAGACACTGGGGTACAAAGAGGTCGAGGGACGACGCAGTCGGGATGGAGCCAAAGCCGCTGACCTCAAGACTGCGCAGCCGCACGCACAGGGCAAGAACTTCGAGATTGGTGAGGGTCACATTAAGTAATTGAAGGTCGCGCAGTGTCGCAGGAGCGGCCAGTGGGGGGAGGTCGACCTGTACGGCTTGCTCGGCCGAGAGACAGAGGCGCTCAAGCCGATCATTCGCCGCCAGAAGCTGCGCCAGTGCAGAGAGATCGCTCGCTGTAAACTGGTGCAATGAAAGCGACACGACGTGGGGCGAGGTCGGCGGCAGTGTACTGAATTTGGAGACTTTCGCGATACCCAGGGCTCGGAGCCGCGGGAGGTTGGATAGAAACGATCCATCGCACGGGAACGCTCCGTCCGTAGCATCCGTGTCGACAAATGCCGGATCCCATTTCCAGAGATGGAGAGTTTGTAGTTGGGATGCCTGCGACCAGTCCACCGAACGGATCGCCACGGGATTCGACGACATCTGCAGCGTGGTCAGCGATGGAAACGCCGTGGGTTCGGGTGATTCGTCAAACCATATCACATCCCGCAGATCTAATGCCTCAAGGTGTGGACACTGAGATAAGAAATCGCGGTGCTGGAGCCAACAGTATCGCAGCGAAAGCGACGCGAGCTGTGTTGCATTGAGCTGAAGGTCCAGTGGATTGAGGGCCCCCAGCAATTGGGCCCGGAGGACCCGTAGATGAGTCAGCGGCGTCAAGTCGACGTGTTCGCTTTCAAGCCAACCATTGCTAATGTCGAGAGATGTCAACGTTGAGCCCACCGGAGCGAGGTCGGCGAAGGAAGCGATCGTGGTGTTGGCGATGCTGAGTGTATGGAGATGTGGGAGCGACTGCAGAAACGCCAGGTCCGAGAGCCCCGTGCGGTCGAGATTCAGCGACTGCAGTTGGGTCAGCGACGCAAGCCACTGAAATCGGCTGTGTTGGGGCGTGATATTCGTGTGCGAGAGGTTGAGCGTTGTGAGGCCTCGCAAGGCCGAAATGCAGTGGAGATTGAGGAGACTCGCATTGCGGAGACAGAGGACGGTGAGCGATGGAGTAATATCGTGCTCCGCTAGTTCGCGCAGATCGGTTTCGCGCAGCTGTGTGTAGATGCGTCGTCGTCGGTAAGGCGTGAGCTGCTGGATGCCTGCGACTTCGCCGTCAAAGTGCCACGTGCGGATACGCGTGACGCCGGGGAGATGCGATGCCACGGCATGCAGCATGGCCCAGCGCGGCACCGCGACGCTCTGTAGATGGTGCTTCAAGGTCGTATCCATACCATGAAGATAGGTCCCTAGCTCGTACACAGCCCACTCGAATGCTGGTAGCGTCACGGGCGGCGGGTCTGAGGATGCCGCTGGGACTTGCCATTCTGGTGGATAGGGAAGCCGCCAGACGCCGCGCGTCCCAAGCGTACGCCGCACAGGCGACTGCGAGACCGTACGACTGACGCTGGAGAGGGTCTTGAGGTCTTCAAACGAGAAAAATGTGAGCCAGTAGAGCGCGACGAGGTCGTCGCCCGCGACCGCCGCTGTCAATAGCGGCAGCATTCTCAAAGTATCTCTGCTGGAGCTTCTCGGAAGAAATTATGTGATTCCTGTCTCAGACTCAGAAAGGATGTATAATATAGGACATGTGACTAATCTAGGGACATGGCTACATCACTTTATCCAGCCAACCATGCTACGAGCGCCACAAGGGCGATGCTGACGTAGAGACTCGCTTGCAGCAGCTGCGCCGCCAGCGCATCACGCTGCTGCAGATCCCCAAACCAGTCGTTGTCTAACCCATCGTGATCGTGCGGTCCCGCCGCCCTCAGCAGCACCGGTCGTCGCCTACGACGCGCCGGTCGGTTGGGGTCCTGCTGCAGCGAGGGCGGCCCGCGGCCTCAGATAGTAATACCACTGGTACTAATACTATTACTCGATGCGGTCACGTCCAAGCCATGACCGGTCCAGAAACAGTTGAAGCCTTCTTCGTGCCAGATCTCAAACAGCGCCGGGAACGCACCGACCACGTGAAACGCCTGGCAGTCGGTTTTCAGCGGGAGACCAATGGCCTCGAGCCGTGTGAGGCGACCCAGGTCCGGCAAATCGGTAATCTTGGAGCCGTCGAGACTGAGCTGCTTAAGCGTCGTGAGCTGCGCGAGTGGTGAGGCGTCGGTGATGCGCGTCTTGTCGAGCCGCAAGACCTCGAGTTTGGGCAGCGCCGTGAGCAGCGCGACGTCTTTAAAATCGTGGCGGCCCGTGAGCCACAGCACCCGCAATTTCATCAGCGCTTGCAAAAACGTGAAGTCATTTTGACGCGGCAGCGGCCGCCACGTCGCGGTCTCGCGCACCGTGAGGTCCAGCATCTCAAGCTGCGTACAGTGCTGGAGCCACGAAAAGTCGTCGGCCACGGCGTCGACCAACCGCAACTCGACGAGCGACGCACTGAACGCTTGGATCCCCAATGCCGGTGGTGGTCGGTGCTGGACGCGGAGGTGCAGGACCTCGACCGGTGCGTGGCTCGAAAGCTCCACGAGCCGCTCTTCGTCGTCATCCGACACATTCTTCATCGTGAGTCGTCGCAGCGAGTGGCCGGGCAATGCGATCCACGAAAAGTCGCTCATCTGCTCAATGTGGAGCACTGCCAAGGCTTCCAAACTCGCGAAAAACGAGCCGTCGATCACTTCGTACTCGGCCGGCGCGGCAAACCATTTCTCGACGTGGAGATCGTCGAGCTTCGCCAGAGTCGTCCACGGGATCGTCCGCAAGGCCTGGGGATTGGCCGTGAGTACGAGCTTTTTTAGATGCGGGACTTCTTCCAATATCGTAAGATCCACAAGCCGCGTCTCGCGGAGGTCGAGCGATTTGAGGTTGGGCGAGTGCGTGAGAAACGCGAGGTCAACGATCATGGCACCGCGCACATCACACTTTTGCAAGTCAAAGGCGTCGAGCACAATCGTAATGGGCGTGAACGACGCAATATAACTCGCCAAGAATGTGCGCAGTTTCGTGAGACGGGGCAATGACACCACGCCGCTCTCGACCCAGACATCGCCAATGTTCAAATGCTCGAGGCGCGTGAGTTGTGAGAGGTCGCTGAGTGTCGAGATCTTGGTCCCTTCGAGGTCGAGCCACAAAAGATTTGGGAGTTTGCGTAGAAAGGCGGCGTTGCGGATGCGTGCGTCGCAGAGATTCAGTTTCTCGAGCTGCGGCAACGACCCCAAGTGGCGGTATTCATTAGCGTTCTCGAGCCGCGTATTCGACATGTCAAGCGACGTGAGGTTGGTCAGCGCGCCGATCGCCGCCAGCTCCAAGACTTCGGACCGGTGCAAATGCAGTTCGCTAAGCATCGTGAGCGACGCAAAGTCGCTCACGCGCATCTCTCGGGTCGCGCGCCGCGCTTCATCGTGGTCGCGGCGGCGCTGCTGGTGCTGGCGCTTTTTGTGGAGCTTGTGCGCGTCGCGCAGCGCTTGCTTGGGCACGCTCCAGATGCAGACCGTGTCGAGGAACGGCAGCGCCGCCAGCGCCGGCGCGAGCTCGCTATGCGGAATGGACACGGACGAAATGTGCTCGAGCATGGCGGGCGTCACGCCGCGCAGAAAGGTGTGGCGGTGGTAGTGCGCCCAGTCGACGTGGTCGGCGACAATGCGCGGAAACGGTAGGCGCACGCGGCTGTGGCGAAAGACCTGGGCGCGCAGCGGCGACGCCGCGCACTCGTGGTTGATGCTCGAGAGCGTTTTGTAGTCGTGGTAGTTGAGGAACCGCAGGAGCACCGAGAGCACGTCCTTGTCCTCGCGAAAGAGATCCACGAGCCGCACCACAGTCATTCCGCCTTCGTAGTGTGGAGTATTGGGATGATAAGTTGTGAATGGAGTGGAATTGCCTCTCCAGACGCAGTCTCACAACAAGGTAGCTTTCCCTGGATTGGTGGGATTTACACGATTTACACCGGTATAAAACCGGTACAAAACCGGTTTCCTTGAAGAGATGCTTAACGTAAACGACAAGTTTTTTAAACACCAACCCGTTATTAAGATGTCACTAAATGTCGAATGCGATTGGTCAAAACTATACCGGTCATGCGAACCCAACTTCTTGAGAAATAATACTCTATAGTAGATATCAAAGGCGACGCTCCTCTATTGAGGTAAATTTTATTCTTGTCCAAGAATGCAAATACTCAGTTCTATATCTCATAGGCAGCGCCCACTTACATTTTTTTCGCTCTCAATAAAGGTGCGCTGCCTATGAGAAAGAGCTCTCGGAATTGCCCTCAGTAGAGGACCGGTCACTATGATTGTGACAGTCGTGTTGTCATCGACCAACGGGGCTAGCAATCTGGTCTGGTAGTATGGACGCGGCCCTCCCATGCTAACCGTGCCGGGTTCGAGTCCCCCCAAGTGAAC
>JAADVD010000515.1:0-18324 GCA_023334535.1 Pythium vanterpoolii
AATCGATATGCCAGTCTGGATCATGAAGACATGGTTAGTGAAATCTGTAGCCATCTCTCAGTGATCAGTTGAACACCTCACCATTAGGTAGCTTCCATGCTTCGCCAACACAGCTGACCCCGTCTCAATCTCGATGGGCGTCTGCCTCACACAGTTGCGAGCGTCGATCGACGCGCCAGCGTCTAGTAGTCAGCGCATCACCTTTGTTGTGCTGCCCACGCATACCAAACGCAACGCCGTATTCCCATCCTATGCTCATCCACTTTGCCTCACCTCGTCGGCAGCGTTGACGTCGCATTCGCTCGCGAGCAGCGCTTCTACCTTGACCGTCGTGCCGTACTGTTTGCCACATGGTGAAGACTCTCAGTCTTTTTCTCAGCAGAGAAGAACTCCGCATCCGTCGTCACTGTCGCGTCCTCTGATTCCATTGTCAGTCACTTTCTTCTCGTCCCAATTTTCCTTCCTCCCACACCAATGCAGATTTCCCTTGAACAGAAACCCACGAACTTATCTAAACCAGTTGATGCGCATGCAATGGTATGCGTTGTCCTCTTGTGGATGGGCGCTTTGCGTTTTCAAAGGTCAGATGCATCACCAATGGCACACGTAACAGATTTCAGAGACCTTGGAACAAACACTCAAGCACATTTCCTACTTTCAGTCCAGCACGGAGACTGCGGTTAGATGACCCTGCCGTATTCATTGGGATCTACTGGGTCATGGAGACAATGTTTACATTGTCACGTGGACAACCACCGAACGCGACGCGTCTTCAGTGCTGTCGAGCGGCACGTGGATCTCGACCACACCATCCGTCTCCTTCGTTGTTGTCGGCATAACATCAGCCATCGCTACTGTTCCTTCGGCAATGCACCTACCATAGCAGAACACAGTCAGTTTGGATGCACTCTATACAGTTCTCAAGTAAGAAAACGGACTTGACAATGCCCAGGCAGCGACTGGGTCGCTTAATGCGGACATGGAGACGGCACTGACGCAGCATCTCCAAAGAGTCCACACCCGAGACAGCAAACTCGAGCGCATCCCACGACGGTGGCGTTGAGCAGTCGGAATGGATGGGGGTTGACTTAGTCGCCAATGGTGATACTACGTCAGTGTGCACGAGCTCCCACTTGCAGTACACTTTGCGCCAGTCCCACGCCGTCAATCCATCAACACGCACAATGCTGAGCCGCACACGCAGCGATTTTTCACGCCTCTTGTCTCGTCTCTTGCGCGACGACGACGGTGTCGGCGATGGCGTTGGCGAGGTTGACGTCGACGAGTTGGACGACGAAGTCGATGAGGTGGATTCGGAGCGATGTTTTTTCATGTGCGTCACGTCGTGGAGATCGCACGGCGTGAGCTTGTCGCCGAGCTCCATGATCTCTTTGCGGTTGGCCCAAACGTAATGACCCTCGGCCGTGGCGGCGCACTGGAGCTGCGCGAGATCCGAGACTGTGAGCTCGTCAAAGGTGCTGTCGTATATCTTTAGCAGATCACGCAGGAGCGCCATGGCACCACGCGGCGACAACTTCCCAGAGCCGGCTGGTTCCGTGACACGGCTGGTGGACAGATCCAGGTTTTCAATTAGGTTGTACAGCGTCTCTGCTCGCTCAACATGGTTGCCCAATGCTAGAGAGAATTATCATGAGTCAGTGAGTAGAAAATTTCACCAATAGGTTTGGTTCAGAACGAGGTCTCTTACCTGGTGCGACAGCATCGATCACTTTTTGCACAATGCCGAGCGAGACGATTTCCGGGACCACGTTCGACAGAATGGCCAGGCCGTGCTGTAGGATACAGCCATGCTTGGCGAAGAACGCCGATGGTACGTCAATTACGATCGGCGTGTGGAAACACTCGCCTGACAAATCGCTCAGCATTTGGAGCGCGAGCGTCTGCTGTGCGGCATCAAACTGGAGCGTCCACAGCGCCGGGAAGCGGCGGCGCGCGTCGTCGGCGACCACGAGTCGCTTCAGCACCTCCAGTTTATTCACGGCGACACGAACAAGCTCCTCCGTACGGATGTGGTGAAGCGCGCCAGGGTGGAGCCACGCTTTCTCTATAAACCAGTCCATACTCGGTGGTAACCACGGCATGCTCTGGCGCACGGTCGTTTCGTCCTTGCCCATCCAGCTCGCATCCTGCAACGTCTTGACCGCCGCACTGAGCTTGTGGCGCCGCGACTTGATGTTGGCCGTGTCCACAATGTACCGCGATATAATGAGCCCTGGAAACGTATCGAGCACGGTCTCGAGCGCCATGACGTAGTAGCGCAAGTACTGCCAGCCGACGGCGGCGTCGGAAACTGCGACTTCCATGCGGATGACGTCGCGCACCGACCCTCGCGAGGTCAGCGTAATGAGGACCGCACAGTCGCCGTGCACGAACGCCTCAATGCATTTTGCGTGCACGTTGCGCTGGAGTAACGAGCTATAACTCTGGACGGCAAACTGTTCAAACACGGTCTCGGCGACTTCGGCCGACAACTCGTACTCCCAGCAAAAGTGAAACGCACGCGCGACGCCGTGGCGCGCCATGAGCGTGTGCTGCTTGGTGAGACGGCGCTGCAAGGCGATGCTCGCTTTGTTGACTTTCCAGTACGTCGGAATGATGAGGTCCGAGTCCCAGTCCATGTCGGCGTTGTCGGCGGGGTACGCGAGCTGAAAATACTGGAGCAATTGCTTAAACGCAAACGTGAGCTCTTCGTCGAAACGTTGCCAGAGCGGCAACGTCTGGAGAAACGCGTGGGTGAGGCGGCCTTCGTCGACGTACGACAGTGGGAGATGCGCCACGCGGTGCGCGTGTTCGTGCGTGATTACTTCGCGCACGACGTCGAGTACCAACGTGGGATCCAACAGAATCGTATCTCTCATAACACCAGACGCTTCGTGTTGGTACCACAAGACATCCCCCACATCGTGGAGCGTCTGCAAAATCGTGTGGCACTCGTCACTAGTCAGATCACCAATGTCCCGCATCAACGCTGTGTACAGTGCCCGCACGGGCACAATCAAATTCGCGATGCGGCCCGCGCTGTTCATGCTGGTCGCTTTGTCACGCCGCGCGCGGATCGCT
This sequence comes from Pythium vanterpoolii, assembly GCA_023334535.1. Classification (NCBI taxonomy): domain Eukaryota; phylum Oomycota; class Peronosporomycetes; order Pythiales; family Pythiaceae; genus Pythium; species Pythium vanterpoolii. The sequence continues at coordinate 3,082 of JAADVD010000515.1, forward strand.
TCCAGGACCCTGGTGTACTTTATAGGCATCATAAAGCTCCGATCGCTGCTGGCGATTTTGGTCTCGAGCGTCTCGCGCGCACGCTGGATCGACGCGGCGTCGGTGCTGCTCACTGTGAGCCAATTCTTATCAAAGAGATGCGCGAGTGTCTTCTTCAATGTCGTGTACTGCGCGTGCTCCGTCGAGTCGGCCAGATTCGCCGTCGCGGCCGCGGCGTACTCGTGGTCGATCTCCTCGGTGTACAGTTGCACCCACTCGTCCAACCGAGCACGCAGATCACGCCACAGCCTGTGTGCGTGCTTGTCGCTCTTCATGGTGTCCATTTTCGTGCCAACGACAACAAACTCGGCGTCGGCTTGGCGCGACACGATCGCGCGGACCCAGCGAAAGACCGTGGCCCGTAGAAACCGCGCCATGAAATGCTCGGTGTCGCGCGGGCTGGGGAGCGCTTCGGCTTCGGCCAGTGCCAGCTGATACCGCTCGAGATCAATGCACAGCAAATAGAGCGTGCGCTTGGAAAAGAACATGGCGTGGGCGACTTGGTATTCGTCTTGGCCGGCAAAATCCCAGAACGTAACTTCGTGTTGTTTGGTATCCTCGTCAGTATCGCCGTGGGTTACAAACGAGTGAGCGAACAAATCAATGCCGATCGTGCGGTCGTCGACGTGAACGAGCGTCGGTGCGTGCGTGGTCATGGACTTGACGAGACTTGTTTTGCCCCATTGGCTCGGACCGACCACACAAATCTTGCGCCGCAGAATGAGCTGGTTCACGCCCGACTTGGCGACGTCCGCTAGGTATGTTTTGACCGAGTCGTGGCCGCGTGCAATCACTTCAACAGGGAGATCCATCAAGGTAGTCGTACTCTTGGTGGCCACGGTATCCGCTCGTTCCTTCTCCCAGTACTGTACGCATGCGCGGAAGCCGGCTTGCCAGCGGATCGTCTTGGTCTCGAGCGAGTCGCCTTCCACTTCGGCAGTCTCGAGGGCCGTGTGGTTGCATCGCACGAGATCGTTGAGTTCGCGGTCGCAGGACGCATCCCACGTAGCGCCGCAGGTCGCGAGGTGGTAGACAATGGGGTACACACGCCCACACGTTTTGTTGGCACTTCCCCATAGCGCAAAGTGCAGCGGCGTGCGGCCTTCCTATGTACTCACAAAGTGTCAGTACATTTCTTCTAGAGTAGGTAGACGTGTGTATCACATACTTTGTCGGTGCAGTGCACATCGGCGCCATGCGCGAGCAAATACTCGAGCACAGCGAGCTGTTCGCGTCCAGCAGCTTCGTGGAGGAGGGATGCTCCATCCTAATCCAGTAGACAGAAGCACTCAGCGTGAGCCGAAGTAATCCTCAAAAATTGATCGTCTGAATTGGCATACCGGTGCCGTGGTGTTGACATCCGAGCCATTCTCAATAAAGAACTGGACGACTTCGAGTTTCCCTTCGCGCGCCGCCGGTTGCAGCACCGACACGCCGCGCTATCCAGTATCAAACGTCAGTGGGATCGCCACGTCTTTCTGTCATAAGAGACAAATTACAATACGTACATACATGAGCGACGCAATGTCGGCTCCTTTGGTCATAAGGAACGACGCAACGTCGACCCGGCCTTTCTCAATCGCAATGTGGGCGACGGACGTGCCGTCCTAATCATGAATACAGTATTAGTACATTCGAAAGAGAAGAACTTGGTCACACTAGTCAGCCTCGCTTCGACCACTCGACGCACCTCCATGGTCGCATCGATATCAGCGCCGTGGTCCACGAGCCACTCGACCAGTTCGAGTCGCGCGTGACGGGCTGCATAATGCAGCGGCGTGAACCCATGCTAGAAGGATAAATTCAAAGGGTGAGAAATCTTCGCCTCACGGTAGTAGTAATATAGTCGGTAGTAATACTATGTACCGGCATGCGCGCGTTGACTTGCGCACCTTTCTTGAGCAAGAACTGCACAATGTCGAGCTTGTCGCTGCGCGCTGCGACGTGAAGCGGCGTGCGTCCTTCCTGTCTCCATAAAAAAATTACTCATAAGAAATCCATTCTCACCACTGATAGAAAAAACGAGGGGTAGTATTACCGCATCGACGCCGTTGATGTTCTGGCCCTGCGCTACGAGCTTTTGTACGTCGGACAGCGCCTTGCTGGATGCGACTGCGCACGCCGTGTGGAGTGGCGTCGACGCGCGCGGCTTGGCTGCCGTTTTCTCGGCCTGCGCCTTGGCGATCTTGGCTTTGACTTTGCCCATTGTGGTTGTAAGGGGAATTCGAAAACTGTTGATTCACCACCATCTCGTCGCCCTTGTCCTTTGTCTTCGTGATTCTTCTCCTCCCTTTACAGTGGGATCGAAAAAAAATCTCTCATCGCGAACGAGCCAATAATGGTTCGTTCTCATTAGACAGCTAGATGCAGCAGTTAGGCATACATCACTTATGTCACTATTTCTGACATTTTTACATTGATTGAAGGGTGCATGCAGTTCATGCCAAGTATATACGGTCAAGCCGCGCGTGTATTTTCGCTCGTTGCGATATCGCGAGTGATTAGAATTGCGCGCTCCCGCAGAAACACGTCGACGTGTTTCTGGTGGACGCTCTCTACGCAGAGGTGTGCGTGTTCACACGCTGCAAACGTGACATCGCCAGCTTTAATGATCGTAACGATCTTAACGATAACGACCTAAAATCGATAGTTTCTCCTATCAACTAAACCTACTGATTTTGCATCTCGTTCCATGCCACGATGAACACATTTCATTGGTACAAAAACCAACAACACCACGTTTAATTTTGACCAATCACAACCTTCCCAAATGATGGCTACACTTGAAGTGCGCCTGCTTTTGGGGGTTTGGCGGCTGCTCCAAGTGAGGGAGCAAAACGCAGAAAGACGCCACTTTAGAGTCGCACGTAAAACTGAGGGACGCGGGACATGGCGCAAAGCGCTCCCAGCTCTAAGAACCGCAATGGGTCACCCTCGACCCGCGCTGGGAGCGCGGCAGCACCTGTGGCGCCAATGACGCCATCGTTTTTTATTATCCAAGAGCCGACGATTGTGCGGTCATCTCCGTCATCTCCAACCGTTACTAGAACCACGATATCTCCCACGATAGCGTCAAGTTCTTCGTCATCAAACCTAACGCGTGGAGAGCTCGAGAACCAACGCCATGCACTGGCATCTCACCAATCGCACCCATCCACGCACTCGTTGAGCTCGGGGACGCCAGGTCCGCGGCGTCATCGCGAGAAAGCATCAACTGGGAACGACACGCCTGCGATTCTCCACGAAGAGACCGAACAAGATCTGTTAGTTGATAGTGACCAGAACGAACGCGAAGTGCCTACATCCACAACCAAGCCGCGCGTGCTCTCCATCTTGAACCGATGCGGCTCATCGCCGGATCTGCCGCTCCACAACTCGTGGAGCTCAACAGTGTTCATGCCATCGAAGAAACGCCAGTTACTCAAGCCTACGCACGGCACGGGCGCGAGTCCGCACCTTGCAGCCATGCAGCGCAGTCGCTTGATCCCGTTGCCCATCAATATCCGAACAGGCACGCTGAAAAAGAACGAGCCGGACGAGGAGACCCCATCACAATCAATCGTAACGCGCAGCAGTTCACTAGGCTCGCTTCGGGACGCTGCTCAGCTCGTTGTTGCCACCGGTGGATACGACGAAGCACTGGACAACAAGATGAATTACGAAATTACAATCACGTCACTCAAACAGCGGCTTGCTATCATGGAGAAAGCGTCTGTCAAGGCGGTAAAGCAACGCCAGATACTCGAACACCAAATCGACGTGTTAACCAAAGAGCAGCGGACACTCCAAATGGACAGAACCCACCTTGCGAAAAAGCTGCAGGATGTAGAGGCTTCAAATCTTCACCACCGCCACGCATTTGAGAAGCTCTCGGAGCGGTACTCGACTGTGTCCAGCAATCTCGTCAAGATGTCGGAAGTCGCAAGCAGCGGCCACGGCCACGGCCACGGCGACGTGCCTCGCCACGTGGCCTCAATGCAGCTTGTGATCCAGACCATGGCGCGCGAGAATCACGAACTCCAACGCAAAGTGCAAGTGCTCGAGACGCGCCACGCAGACGACAAGATCGTGGTTGCGAACCAAGAAAAGCAGCTCAAACGACTGCGCGCCGAGATGGAGGCACTGCAGCACATGGCCGGGTCGAAAGACGAATACAGCAGCCAGTCCGCCTCCAAACAGCGTAGCCAAGCCGGCGAATCCTCTGCAGGCAAAGTCGCACTGCCGCGGCCGGAGGCCACAGTTGCCCAGTCAGCCTTTTCAGCAGTGACGGAGCTGACATCGCCAGTAGGAATGCCTCAGCAAATCGAGGCGTACATTGATCCGAATATCCTCAAGGTTTTGGAAAAAGTCGACTCACAATTCAGCATCTCCAACGCCATTACGCTCTCGGCAGTAATGAAAAAGTGGCTCCATAGCTGTCTCCATATCGTGGCGTCAACCGATCTCCACGGCGTGCTCCACGTCCTCCTCAAGCGCGTCTGTGAGTTGCTCCATTGCCATCACGCAGCAATTTTCCAGGTCGACTACAGTGCCAACAAAGTCGTCGGCGTTGCGTCCGAGCGCGGCCTGGTCCGCTGGGAGATGCCACTCGACAAGGGCATTGTGGGCCACGCCGCGCGGTTTAATGTGCTGTGCAATGTCCGCAAAGCGTACGACGATCCACGATTTTTTAGCGCCAGCGACACGCTCACTGGCACTACGTCGCGCGAGGTCTTGTGCATTCCGCTGACCCGTGAACTGGACGCCTACCAGCCCGATCCAACCTCCACGTCGCCCACGTCGAGTGTTTTTGCGGTAATGCAGTGCTGGAACACAACGTCTCAAAAGCCGTTTACACCTAACGACCAGATTCTCGGCGGGTTGCTCGCGATCCACGCCGGCGTCGTGCTCACGCAATCCAAGCTCAGCGACAATATGCAACGCGTACACAACCGCGTGCTGCAAATCACGCACATGGACACAGCGCTCGCCCCCAAGGCTCTCGTCCGGCATCCATCGCCGGACGGCAGCGTGGATGCTGTCCCACCTCCAGTGGTCTCGATCGTCCACCTCGTGAGGGCCGCGCAACGCAAATTCGCCGAGATCATTGGGATCACCAAGCTTCGCATCTTTGTGTTGGACAGCGACGTCATGCGCGTGTGGCATGTCGGGGCCGCCAGGCTCGATGCCGGAGCCGCCAGTTTCTCCTCGTCCTCGTCTTCGATCGACACGCATCTTCAGCCTATTCGAAAATACGCCAATGCGTACTCGTCATTGTGTGCGTTGCTCCTTGATAAAGCGATCGATGTCAATGGCCGCACGACGGACGAATCCGAGACAGTAGAGGCAACAGCAGCGACCGCGCCGTCGACGGGCTGTCGCATTCTACTCGATCCCTCAGCCGAGCCAACATTCAACGACACGGTCGACCACAAGGGAGGAGCCCACGGGTTGTACCTTGCTCCGATTAGGTCGCCGTGGCGAGATATTCCTCTCGGTATGATCCAAGTCGCACGTAGTGGCGCCAGCTTGCTTGGCCACGGGTCGTCGTCAATGGACGCACGACCAGTCTCGACCGCCACGAAGAAAGAACGCCAGTACGCGCAAGCCGTCGACGATGCGCTGCTCATGGAGCTGATCGAGCTGTTCTGCAAGCAGTTCGCGAGTCTGCTACACCACGCGCTCGCGTGGCAGATCCGAGAAGCCTGTCCTCGCGAGGTGCTTGACGCTCGGCTCGCCAACTTGACGGATCGTTTGGACGACTTAGAGAGCAACTACTTACGAGAGCAAGAAGAAGCCGAAGCCGAAGCCGCAGTCATGGCCCAGCAGGCCCAAGAGTACGCCGATTTTGAGCGGCGATTACTGGAGAGTGCACAGTCGACTGAGCGACGATTTGCCAACCCAACGACGCCGAGCTATAGCGGAGTGATAGGAGACAGCATGGTGTTTGACCCCGTGCCGCTCATCTCGACCGATTCGTCGTACGCGATTGATTTGCTTGGCGCGAGAGACTCCCCACGCGAAGCGAGTGGAGACGATATCACTAGTGGAGAGGAGGTCAGTATCACACCTCGTGACGGTGATAGCAGTACCCTCTCGTCACGCTCGTCGTCTGAAACACATTCGTTCTGAGAAGGAAAAAGGAACACACACATAACGTCTTCCCATCCACAGACACATTTTACAACCGTATTTTCATTTCAAAAACACATACCTGAAGTGGGTGTTTTTCTTCACTGTAGGTGTGTGGCGTCTGGCGTCCGGTAGCTTTTATCGCTCGTCCGCAAGCCCACTCGCCTCAGTGCGGGACGAGCACGTGCGTGCAAAGTGACGGACGACCCGTCGGAACTCGCGCTCGCTCGTGGCAGTAAACATATTGTCTTGGAACGTGCGAATCTCATGGCTGGTCAGAAACGCCACTATCTGTACTGTCTGGGCGTGCTCAAACCAGTCGGCAATGCCTTGTTGCAGCAATGCGCCATTCAGCTTGGCGAGCTGCACGAGCACACCGGCAACAGACCCCGAGTCGTCTTCGACGCGATACCTCGGGACTGTGCCCAACACCACCCCTCGTAAAAGACTGTCGAGGAGGCTACGGCCTCCGCCCGTGAGGAATCCATCGCGAACAATACGCTGCAAGTGAATGGCAACCGGATCGCTTTGCACAGACCGTTCCACGACCTGCTCTAGAAAGCTAAGCGTCCCTCGGTTGGATTCGTTGTGCGAGATCTGAAGCGCCAACGCCGAGCAAACCAGCAGCTGCGTCACGAGATCCTCGCCTTGTGCACTAGTCGGCCCGCCGTCGGCGCTGCTTTGAACCATGACCTGCGGCAGCGTGCGGACACCGCGTTCCATCAAATAGAAAAACTCCTCAATGATATCCGGGTGCGACTGCATAGTCTCGGCGGCCTTGAACAAAGGCAGTGTCGCGGTCGCAAAGCTGTGCAACATCTGTCCCATCAGATTCTGGATCTCGGGCACGCCATCGTGGTGAAAGTGTTTAAGAACCATACTGCCAGCATAGAGATACGACGACTTGGGCTCGGTCTGGTAAAACGACACGAGATTTTTGACCATATTCGGCACAAAGGGCTTGAACTCGGCGCCACACGTGCGCAGCATACGTTTGTAGCACCGGCAGACACGCTCCACGAGTTCGTCACTCGCGCGAAACAGCACCAGCATCTGATCAAACGCTGCCCAGACACGCTCGGTCAATAGCAGCAGCGGTGGCTTGCCGCTCTCGTGCTTGCGCACCTCGCGACCGTCGAGCGTGAGGTAGTCGTAGCAGCAAATCATGCGCAGCATCTCCTGCATCGCCGTAGTGGAGTTCACCGACTGCCCATTGGCCGAGGCCACAAAGACCGACGATAGACGCTGCACGATCGGCTCCACGACCTGCTCGAGCACGCCGTAGACGGCATTCACGTCGCATGACTTAATCACGCCCGTGCAAAGCCCTTCAAGGATCAACACTTGATCGTCAATCGCCATGGCGTTGTGCTGCTCAACGTACAAGTAAAAGCGCAAGACGTCGCTCCCCAGGGTCGTCCAGCAGTCAATCGCCAGTGTGCGCAGCGCCATGGCCGCGGCACTGGGCACTTGCCAGTCGGCCGCGGCCGCGTCCTGTGCACTGTTGACAATACACGCGTGAAGGAATTCCACGAGTGGTGCCAAGTAGCTCGTGTTCTCGCGCAGCCAGAGTCCGTAGCGCGAGATGAGGAGACACGCAGTGTACTTGATGGCTGGGTGGCTTGCAAATTGCGGCAAGTGCTGGAAAATGATTTGGAGCGATGGTGAGGTGACATGTGGATCGGCACGATCAACGTTGCGACCGATCGAGCGAATACAGTACAAGTGGGCTTCGACGGCTTGCCAGCGGTGCTGGTCGTCAGGAAGCTGGAAAATCGACTGGAGCCCTTCGACACAGTGCTTCAAAATCGACTCGACGCCGATCGCATCGCAGCAGTCGCGCAGAATATCACCAAGCGTTTGTCGAAACGCTTTGAAATCCTGTCGCTTGTCCGATGGAAGCGTCGGAAACGCTTCGTTAAACTGGAGATTCTGCATGCAAATACTTGCGAGACGAATAATCTGACTTTGATATTGGATCGCGATCGGCGAGCGCGTGCCGCGCTGCGAATCAGCGGGATCAATTTTGCTGAGGAAGCTGAACCAGAACGACGTCGTGACTTCGGCAATCTCGGCGTCGGGGTAGCTCATACAATCTAGCAGGAGATCGACAATCCTGGTTTGCCCCACGTGCTGAGCCTGCTCACTTAGAAGCAGCTCCATGTACGATTCCCCAAGCTCGGTGAAAATGCGACACAGTCCCAAGCACTTGTCCGTGTCTTCGTCGCGCGCCGCCTGGGCAAAATCTCCTTGAAGCTGCATGAGCTGCGGCACAAGCCATTCAATCAGCGGCAGATCCCGTTGGAGATCGGTATAGCATCGCACGAGCTCGACCACGAGATCCACGGCGACATCAAAGAGCTCGTCGTGGCGCAAAAACGCCACGAGTGACTGCATCATGGCATTATTGGCGACAACCGCCGAGCCGACGCGTGCGTATCGGATCCACACCCGCATGGCTTGGAGCACAAGCTGTTGGGTCGTCGCGTCCTGCATGAGCTGCGGCAACAGCAGATCGAGCACGGTCCCGGCCCAGGCGTCAAGGTCTTCTTGCATGCGCGCACACACCGCACGGTCACGAACGTCGCTCAGTTCTTCGGCCATGACAATAAGCACTTCAGCGAGAATCGTAGGCGACGCGCGGGCCGCCGATAGTAAATTCAGTACATAACCGATCGCACTCGCGTCGGTGTTGGAGATGGTGGTGGTTGTGGGGGTCACGAGGCGTTGGACTTTGCCCAACTGGTACGCGGCAACGATTTCCTCCGGCGAGACGCGCGGCAGACACGCCATGAGGGCGAGAATGAGTTGCGTCGGGACCATTTTGGGCATGGCGGCGGGCATGGCCGCGAGCCACTGGACAATCTTTTCGGTCCACGCAGCAAACGAGAACTGGCCGTCGGCCGGCAGTGCATGGTGACGACGCAGTTTGTTGGCGAGCGTCTGCGATGCGAAAAACAGCACGGGAATCGTGGCCGAAAGCTGGTCCGGATGCTGTTGGGCCTGCAGAAAGACGCGGTCGAGTAGGGCGACGGCCACGTGGAAGGCCTCGGGCGTGACCTGGAACGCGCGCAAGTACGCATCGGCAGCCTGAACTTGATCGGGCTGTAGGTGCTGCTGGTAGAGCACTTGCAGCGCCGCGAGCACCGTCGCTTCAACCGACTCGGTTCCTGTGGTCGCCATTTTTTTCGACATGTTTTTCTCGACTTGTACGGGTCGACGGAAGGCCCACGAGCCACGAAACGATAGGGAACGACTGCGCGGTTTGGGTGCTGGTGTTCGTCACAGGCACTAGAAGCGTATGGCGCGCGATCGAGGTCAGCGAGAGCGAGGCGCGTGTGTGGTGGTCCCGTCAGTCCCTTTTTGCTCAGTGCCACTGGGCGAAACGAAGGGGGATGACGAAGTCAAGTTTGTTCTAAGTTCGCTCTTAAGCACACATGCGAACTTAAGGAAGAAATGAGAGGTCACGGAGGCTGAGAATGATAGCTTCTCGGCATTATCCAAGGGGGCGTTGTACGTGCGCTGCATCGGCGTGCAAGCATACGGGGGCATGCTAAATGAAATCACTTAACTGCCGCTGCACCAGGGCGAAGCTGCTCTACTGCAGAGCCCAATGAGGTTACTGTATGAGTCATGGCATGTGAATGAAAGAAGATCATGAAGGGGTCTCTGCATAAACGCCAAGATGTCTCGAACTCACGTCCGCAAACAAACGTTACTGGTTCATGTTCTCCATGAATATTTTACCATACGGTTGCATACAATAGCGGTTGTTGCGTTTGGCTGTGGGTCCGAGTCGAGATCGTCCAGAAATGGCCACACGTTGGCCCATTCTTTGGGTCGAGGAAAACCACGACATCTCGCGGCTCCCCAGTGTCGTTACTCGGATTCCGTAGCTTGCTTTAGCTTGAAGGGTTGGATGATAACATCCGCATGAATTCGCTCGGCTGCGATGAGAGCCTGGCAATATCCGCGCGTGGGCGACCTGTGCCGGAAATAAATTGAACGACCTCGAGGCGTCCGCTCGACGCTGCATGAGTCATCACTAACAGCGAGAACGCAGCCGGCTCAAGGACGTGTAGAAAATTCACCATCTCGACGCTTCCATGGGCAAGCGCTCGTGGGATTGCCTTGTGCAAGCCTCGCTTAGGGGTCTCCTGCTGTTCGGCATGGTGCTCGTTGTGTGTGAAAAAAATCCTTCTTAAAGATATTGCAAAATGTCCAAGCGACCAAAAACAACCGCTCTGTTGGCGGCTTCATCGGTGACCCTTCGCTGCGCGTCGTGAGCAACCACTGCGAAACGTCGAGTGGTCGGCGGCAGCAGTCGAGGAGGCGCATTCACTTCGCGAGAGGGTCTTTGAGTGCGGACCGTCTGGGTACTCGTGCTCGCCAGTCCAGACGGGCATTCCACATAGGAACGAGCCAATTGCACGGAGAAGCTCGCCGTTCGTTACTACGTGCAGCGCACGTCACACGAGTGGGTACAATTTCTCATCACGAATACTGCCCTCATATAAAAAGTACTGAGGCTCATGGCCATCTCTACACTGTACGCAAACACGAGACATCCACTGATCTGTCCGGAGTGTGGCCTCCCATTTTCGGCCACGGCTACCGTCCAGTTCCTTATCCATTTGTTCTCGTATTCTTCGCCACTCACAAGCGGCGACGTTTTGGTGATTGTCGTGTCTTGCATGCGGTCTGCAGAGGCGAGAAATACACGTCTGCAGTTGCTGCCTGCTTCTCAATGAGCTGTCGCAAGCGGATCTGGAAAGCAAAGCTGTCCGGACCCTGCGGGTCTGAAGATCCTTCCGCTGATGTTCCTTCAGCTGTTGTCTTCATCGATTCGTATAGAGCCTCACGTAGTACATCCAAACTGAACTCCTCGTGGTCGAGAAGCGATTGCGCTTCAGCGTGGGCTTGGCTGGCAGCAGCAGACAACAATGACGCGTCGACACCTTCACGAAAGGTGCCAGCCACCCGTAGATACTCTACCATATCGTTCCGTCCAGATGACGCTGCGAGTAAAATTGCGTTCATGGGAAATGCCTCAGGCATGATCTCGTACAAAAGCGCGACCATGGCAAACGGCATTGTAGCTAGTGCGAGGGGGACCGCATCGCAAATTTCACATCGAAGCGCAGTTTCGTTCTGCCCCCCATTCTCCCACAGGCACTGGAGGACTTCAACATGGCCGCGCACAATCGCTCCCGCGACTGCGTCCTTCGTAAACCCTTCATCACGAAGCAGCAACCAATTGAGATAGTGGTGATGCCATTGCGTGCGGCCCCGTCAACAGCAGCCGTCGTGCAGCCTTTGTGGCGACGCTCATGGAGAAATTCGACGACGGCCACATGGCCGTTGGCTGCGGCATCATCCATCGCTTGGGTTGAACAATAGTCCCTTGACCGCTCGTGGAGAACCTGCACAACGCCGAGGTCTCCATTTTTCGCAGCCGTGTCCATGTGTGGCGCTGTAATCTCGCGGTCGCATTCCGGGAAGTTGGCCAACAGCCATCGCATTGCGTCGTCTTGGCCATTGAGCACCGCCGTGCAAATTGCTCCATGCTGATACGTTGCGGCTGCGAAGTCGCAGAGCCATTAGAGGACCTCTACGTTGCCGATCGTTGCAGCGTCGTCAAGCGACGTGTCAAAGCTGAATTGGGCTTTGTCTGGCAATATTCCTGTTGGGATAGGTTGAGTAGCTTTTCCAGTGTGTCAAGATCGTGGTGTTGAATTGCGAGGCGCGGAAGCAAAGCCTTGACTCTCATCGACTGCGTGGCTCGGTCGTTGCGTGGTAGAAGCAGGTTGTCATGACTGAACATGCACTCGTAGTCCACAATCCATAACGGCACACCGCGCTGGAAGGAGCTGATCAAAGAGAATAATGTCGGATTCGTCAAGACTTGCAATGCTAGGAAGCTCGCAGATGCGTCCATGCTGGTCATGTGTTAGATAAGAGGGCACGTTGGATTGTGAGACCCAGAAAAAGAGAGAAGTCATGTACTTTGGCTGCAAGTCAACGGCCGTCACTCAGTGGTCCGGTTGCATGTAATGATGCATCATAGAGAATTACGTCGCGTTCCCGATACATACCGGTATTACCACATTCTACCTCCGCGAACCTTGTGGTTGGTGGTTAGTGATACACTCCGCGACAAAAAGATAGTGACAGCCGTCTATTTGCTGAATTTGTACATTTCTCCTCATTTCTGCATTTTGATAATTGGATAAAAATAATCCACCGTCGAAACAAGCATTTTAGCGTTCCATTTGTGTTGATCGGAGAAGTGGAAGCGGAGAATCTGGCGTCGAGGAACCTGCGGCGGTGCGACATATTGATAATCGCGGTGTGACACTCATTCTGAACAAACACTAAATACAGTGAGCACTGTAGTAGTGTCCGAGTCGGAAATGCGCGCGTCGTTTGGACTATTGCTCAACTCGATGGATGGATGGACTATGTTTCTAGCTATCTGATAATCTCAGATTGAGATGGACTCGTGCAAAATACTCACTTGAGTGACAGCGCTGCATTCGGATACTGTACAGTACTTCCTTCTACGCTGTAGGTTAGGACGAGCTAGAACACCATCTCAATCTTAACCTTGACGTTTATATGTGGTTCAGTGGCAACCTTAACGTCTGGACCAGTAAGGTAACCAGGGTCCATGGTTACCTTTCGAGCATGATGGTATTTTAGCCAACCAAATTGCACATAGCTTTTTACGACCCCAGGATTGGCTATAATAGCTTCCACATTTGAAAAAGATTTGCCGTGTTGCCTTGTTTTGGCGCGCAGTTTGAAGCCTGTGACCATTTTCGGGAAAAGGAAGACACTAAAGGGAAACCAACGACCCTTCTCTCGCTGTGTGTGCGCTATGCGGACCGATCTAAGCGTCATAGTACGTCCTATCGCTTTCGTTGTTCCGTGGTGGTCACGTCCAACTGATTCTTGCGTGTTTTAGACATTCCGCGGCAAGACCAACGCCATGGTCGAGCTTGGCAAGCGCATGTGCTTTGCGGACGACCGCTGGAAGGAAAAGTGCGACGCCATGAAGGAGCTCAAGAGCTTGCTTGCCGAGTACGCACTTGTGCAGCAGAAACGGAATACAGCGGCGGAGGCGGCTGGCGCTGCGACCGCATCAGCGCCTGCGCCGGATAGGCTCGAGTTGTTGTTCTCGACGGAGACTGTGCAGGCACTCACGCCGCCGTTCCGAGCAGTTGTACGTGAGCGATTAAGCGATTGTCGATTGATAGTATGGGCACGTGCAATAGGTCTCATGTATGGTCTCTCATGTATGGTCTCCGCGAATGAATGCAGGTGCTAGATATACGTTCGACAGTTGTCAAAGAAGGGTGCGAAACGTTGGCGCAGTTTATCTCCACGGTCGGACCTGTAAAGTGTAAACTTCTCGTTCGTGACGTGTTTCCTTCGCTGCTTGAAGCGCGTGGTGGCTCCAGCAAGGTAAGCCAACAAAACTGCGTTTGGTAGCGGTCGTTCTCGGCTGAAACTCACGGCAATTGGGAGGACGATAGATCAATACTGCCGCTGTCGACGAATGCGTCGAAAAAATCATCAAGTCGGCGCCAAGCCGTCACATTTTGGCACCAATACTGAAGGTGTATGGCGTCAGCAAGTACGTGCCATATGAAGAGCGGAACTGGGGCGAGAGAACCGCCGATTCTGATCGTTTGACTGTCACGGGTAGGAACAAAGAAGCCCGCGAGGGTTGTTTGACATACACCCACCTTGCCCTCATGACGTGGACGCACGCTCATTTGGATGGCTTCAAGACGGAAATAAAGACCATTATAGCGACAGGGCTGCGTGAAGCGTCTCAAAAAGCCCGCGATTCCGCACGAGACTGCTACTGGTGAGTTTGTTGTTGACTTTCACTCCGAACGCTGCCCTAACTCTAAATGTCTTTGCTGGTGGTGTCTTACAGGAAGTACACAGAAGAATGGCCAAGCGAAATAGAGAGGTTCGTCAGGAGAGTTACTGGATACGCTTGTGGCGACCAGGTCACTAACTCCACCCGTCTCTCTTGAACAGTCTTGACAAACTGCTCGATATGGCAGTGAAAAAACATTTGAAACGTCCGCGAAAAGATGATGAACTAGCTACACCCGCAAAGGTTGGTTAACGTGTGGTGTTCCGTTTCGAAACGGGGACTAATCTGCTACCAACTTGCTCTGACTCCAGGCGATTAAGAGGCGACATCTAGCCACCATCACCAACACACACCCTGGCAGCGCGAAAAGCTTGCAAATTGGAGTGGCGGATCGCAAAAGTAAAATTCCAGCTCCTCGAGTCCATGCGGCGCGCGATCGGACTAGTGTTTCTGGCTCCAGTTTACTGAACACACCAGTTCCTGGAAGTGCGATCAAGACGCCAATGACGGCTTCCCAAAACCGCGTGGCACGATTGCAAGCCTCATCTACACGTCGAAGTCTGATTCCTGCAACGCCAGCATCTACAAGGAAGCTAGGACCTCGCGACTCGGCGGTGAGTAACGACTTCACGCCTGGCCCGGCAATACTGTCAACGCGAGTATCGGCTACTCCGACAGCGAGGCGATCGAAGCAGCAAACCGATGACCACATAACAAAGTTGTTGAAGCTTCAGGAGACATATACCATCCTAAAGGCAGAGAATGAGGCACTCGTCGCCCGCCTGAAGCAAGATGGATCGTTTGAACTGCGAATGATGGCTGAAGAGGACACCCGTTCGGCAGTCGTGAGATATGAAGGTCGGATCCAAGACCAGACGGCAACCATTTCCAGCATCGTGACTGCGCATCAAACACTAACAACCCAACTCGCTCAAAAAAACGAACAAATCGACAACCTCAAAATGCAACTCATGGAGACCAACCAACAAACTCAATCCAATCAAGCATCCGCTTCATCTTCCGCCACGGAACTGCAGCTTCGGCAGGAACTCGACCATTCCCACAAACGAAATGTGTCGTTGGAGGATCGTGTGTCGGAGCAAGAGCAGGAGCTTTCGTCGCTGCGATCGGCTCGTGAGAGCCAGGACGCGTCTCTGTCTGCGCTGGCGGAAGAGAAGGCTGCGTTATGTGCACAGGTG
>JAADVD010000516.1:0-18231 GCA_023334535.1 Pythium vanterpoolii
CCCTCCACACCTCTGACCGCTCCCATACCCTCCTTCGTGCCTTTTACCTCTCCTTCTTCTCTAGTCTACGAGCCGATCGCTCGCACGCAGCGGCATACAAGCTTAGTGATATACTGTGTCACATCACTAGAATACCAGCAGTATCCCACCTCGAACGTCCAAAATGTAGAACACTAGCGTCAAAAGTTACACGCTGCTTCGGTGATACCACATGACCAAGCTCAAATGAATGCTCTCGACCTCGTCGAGTCGCACGAGGACGTCAATCCAGTCGGTGACGACTTTTCTCCCAAGCCTACGAAGGATCTTGTCGCCACGGCGCAGAATATGGTGAAATCAGGACGTGTGATTGTTCACGCTGTGATTGGTACCTCTATCGTTCGCGATAAGTACCAGCAGGCATCACGCGCTGCAGACAAGACAACAAGCGCCACTTCGTTCGTCAAGACTTTCGGCAAGGGGTGTGAACTCGGCAAGAAGATTTTGGATAGCCACAACCTCGGGCGAAAACTCGATGTCGAGAAGAAGAAAGCGGCCGCACTACACAAGCGCGTTTGTTCTTGGGCATTCTGGAGAGCACACACGAGAGATATGCTGTTCGATGGCTGGGTTGTTGACTGTGCTCCCCGACGCTGCGGATGTGAGTATTTTTTCAAGTTCAATGTTTGCGCATCTTCTCATTGCTCACTCACAGAAAGACTCGACTCGATTGACAGACAGAGAAAATTCTGGACCGGTCAGGAAACAGAGGTAAGCTTACCGATCCACAGTTCACACAATCACACCAAGGGTGGCCGATAAAGTAGCAACAATTCCAATTACAGCCAGGGCCACAGTGGCAGTAGCATGGAGTTATGCTACAGCAGCAGTGGGACCGACGGCTCAGCAGCAGAAAGCACATTACTGGACGGATCCGTCAGTACATCCAGGATCCGGAGACCAGTTTGAGGAACGGTGGCCGTAGGCTTCGCTTGTGATTGCGCCACCGCAGTCACAAGGGCTTCGAGCGCACCGTTAACGACCTTACCGTTATAAAGCCCAAACGTGATCCAGTGTTTATCAACAACAAACAACAGGCAACGCCAGAGGTACGAGCGCCCCCCACTCGCAACAAGAGCGCTGGTCACTGATTATTGAATCAGGTACGTCAAGTACGCTCCCATATCATCGGCATTGACATCTCACAGTTGTGTGTTTTGCCTGCAGTGTACAAAATGAATTGAGCTAATGGGGAATCGAGTCTGAGTATGCGATCTTGCGTCTGAGACGATGAATTGATGGATCATTTGGTGCCATTTTTGACTTGGCGCCAAATAAATATTTGACATCTGTACTGTCTCCTCCTAGGTCATCTCTTCCTCAATGGACGCGTCGCGCACTGACGATGCCACGCATCACCTCCACACCCCATTCGTGCTTACTGTGGCCACCAGTTCAGAAGCTCGCGAGTTGTGTCACGCAGCGACGAGAGAGAAGGGACGCGCTGTTCGATTTATCAAACCGGATGGAGTAATTGCACTCCGCAAAGCGCGGAATCTTCAGCGCATTGCTCTCACAGAAGCAGTTCTCGTCGCGCTATTCGAGGAAGCTGGCGCGACGATCAGTTCGGAAAATGTCGAAACCCTTTACCCAAAGGTATGTACTCTAATTGTCTCGGCCGTCTGTACATGTTGGCGATAGTGTATATCGTTCCATCAGTCTGCAGCCACCCTCGGCGCAACCGTGAGAAGATTAGTTATATCTACTATGCATGAATGGCTACATGTCTGATCTATACCCACCAATGTCCACAGGCTCCAACAACAGGTGCAGTCGTTTCGCACGCGTCACTGATCGTGTGGATTGGTCGCTCCCTCGCTCAGAAGGCGGGCGAGGTGGCGAAACTCGGCCGCGCCGAGATTGCCAAGATATTTCTCGTGCTCACCGCGGAGACGTCCTTCGTGCTCGTCGCCGGGATGAAGGAACCGTGGTGCAGCACAGAGTGTGCCTTCATCACGGTAAAGACCGTGACCACAGCACTCATGAGGATGCCTCTGGCGATATGGTGCTGGGTGATAAAAGGTGAGTGCGAAGATTGATGCAATTATATGTGACGAGGTGCATATATTGATGGTACGTAGCCGTCACTCTAGCGGCTTAATTGCGTTAAGTCAATGCCCAAGGTGGTGGATCGGTTGGGATGATCGACGCTGGCACCTCCCGTTGGGGGACCAAGTTTGATATAATGTTTTTTTTTTTGGGGGGGGTCGAGGAATGTCCTAAATGATGTCTCACAACGCTGTAGATTACCCCATCGTCGTGGTGTTGGTAAAGAATCTACCGCACCGGATTGTTTCGGTGACGGCGGAAACATGAGGGGGGATGGGGAACACCTGCTGGAGGGCTACGAGCAGGTCATCGAATAACGTTACATTGGCAACGTCCTCTGTGCGCTTGTGCGATGACGCAATTCGTGGTTGAGGATGACCGATCTCGACCCAAGAGACGGGATGAGCATGCGCGTCGATCGCGCTCAACGTCGCGCTTAGATGCGTGCCTAGTTGGAGCGCATGTCGTAGCCCAGCGAGAAGAACAGCACAAATCCGTGAGATTGGTAAGATAGAGTTATGGTGGTTTCTCTATCGCGTTCTTTAAGTTCATTACGTTTACTATCGCACGCGGGAATGCGTTCTGTGTATCTCACGGCCACTTTGAAGCTCATCATGATTGTGGGCAGTGCACGCAAGCGTGTGATGCGCCGAGGCTCATTGGCGCGCTCAGAGCGTATCATGCGCCGAGGCTCATTGGCGTGCTCAGAGCGTATCATGCGCTGGGTGGCCTTGGCGGGCACAGAGTTTGTCATATGGCGGCTGTCGCGCCAACGCTGAGCGTGTCATGCAACGGTTTTAAAGGGAAGCAGAGCGTGTCATGCGACAGGCAGGTTGTTTCGTGAAATAGAAAGAGAGGCGGATTTGTTTGAAGCTAATACGTTGAGTACTTCCCATATAGAGACGACAGGCACGATCACTTACATGCATGGACGCTTTCTAGTCGCTCTGCAGGTTGCCGTAGGCATCAAAAGTGTGGGGTGAATGCGAAGAACGAAAGTGGTGGCGGTCGAGCCTACGTCCGGAAACACCTGCACAAAATTCAGCGAGCGACAAGTCGTGGGCCGCTCAGACTGAATCTGTACTGGCCACCAAAGTAGATTCAACTGTTGCACTGGCTTTCTTATATTTCGTTGATGGTGCCTGTGCTGAAATGTTGGGCTGGAGATGCACTTTCGTGGCAGACGCGCATAGTGAGTCCACTTTCGCAAGCATTCTACCTCCCGGGTTTGTTCACTTTCTTTTAAAACCGCCCGAGTGTTTCTTTGATTTGAACTTTTCAACCTTCTTTTCGGTCTTTTCTCATCTGACTTTAGAACGTGACACGCTGGCATGTTCCCACCTGCGAGGGTGAGTTCAGTGTCTCAAATGGGTTGGTACGTATCAAACATACACATTCAGTACTTAGTGGGTATGTGTGTTTGGAATGATCGAGTCAAATTTTTTCATGCATTTTTATTTACGATCTGAGCGTCCACTGGTTCAAGTGATCACGTAAATGGGTGGGATTCAAATCCCGCCGGAGTATCACTTTCATTCTTGACGTAACAGTCTGTTTGCATCGTCCACCAATATCTCCGCTATCCGTTTATGGATCGTGTCCAACATTGTAAGACAATCCTAAAGTGCAACGGCCATGCGACCGAGGGGTGAGGAAATGTAATTGGATGACTCTATTGTTAATATCAAACGAATCGCGATTTCAAAGGAGACGTTCTTCTACTATGGTGTATTTTCGTTTGTCCATCTATCAGAAAATTTCGAATATATTCATCTCACGAGAGTGAGATTGTCGCATGTACTGAAACGCGAGTATTTTCGATCACTCGACTTTCCCCCCATTTTTCGTTTTGCCTCACGGACATGATGGGCAGAGGAGGGAAAACGTGTTTCAAGGGAGTACCAGCGTCCAAGAAGCACCAGACGTCCACGTATCACTTCGGATATGGCGTGCTTGTTGACTATTTGGATGGATGTTCCCATGTTCAGCTGCAAAATCTGTATCCGCGGCTCGCGAGCAAGTCGATCACCAGCGTGCGTGGACTCGTCAGCAAGTGGATGAAGAAACACGAACTTATTACAGAGTTGGCGGCAGACACACGAACCTCCACCACCGCTGTCATCGTGTGACAGGAGTCGGCATAACGCTCACTCCTGTCGACCATCGTCACGTGGATCAACGAGCTACGGCTTGATGGCGTTCCAGTCTCTTCGTGAACGCTCGGCTTGAAGACGGAAGAAGTGGCTGAGGAAGGTGTCCCCGAAGGTGCTTTTACAGCTACCAATACGTGAAAGGGCTCGTTCCTCGGCCGCCACAAGCTCTCGTTCGGAGCCAAGAATAAGAGAGGCAGGCGTCACCCGACTCTGACGTGTTGATTGGCCAGTGAGGTGCGCATGTGGGTGGCGGAGCATCGCACCAGACGCGTCTACATCGCAGACCAGAGGGGTTAGTTAATTTTGAGATGCTCCCAAAGACCATGATCAACGAGCCGGAGCGCCACATTGTGGGTGCGCTGCGGAATAAAAGAGAAGGAACATATCACTGCGATGTTTCTCGCCAGCGGTGACGGAACAAGTACGAGCAATGAGTGATCGTCAAGACGCAAGATTCTACAGTCGATCGAATGCGAGTTGAGAACGACGCGATGCGTTACGGATCAGGAAAAACCCTTTGGCCCGTGATTCTCGATATCCAAGGAGCCACAAGACTTCAGGTTTACGGGAACCCAACCGCTTACTGGAAGGTAGATCTCACGGCATTAGAGATCAATTTTTCAGGCAGAATCAGTACTCTGGCGGATGTGGCCCAATCACATCAGAAGGAATCTTAATCGGTCTACTTGGGAAGACGCCATCACTTAGCCACCACCCAACTATATCACCCTACTTTTTCCGCCCAACTAGCTCGCATCTTCACGATTATTGGTGTCTGTTACAAGATCTGCATCACCTTCGTTTGAGAGAATTGACGCAACAATTGCCGAGCATGAACAGCTACGCCGACAGTAGGAGGCATTCCAGCAGCGTCCAGAGTTCAAGGAAACCAGTCATACTACTTGCAAAGGAACTGTTGAGGCTTCTACGCGGGACTTGGCTCCACCAGCACACCACACTGTGGTGAACTCTAGTCCAGTTCGACAGTGTTGACATTAGTCATGTTGACTCAACTTTTCAGTAAACCGGAATATCTTGCTCTCTGATATGGATGGCACGTCGTTTGCGATACTTACGTGTCAGACCGAGCCCGTGTACAATTCGCCAAAGAGAGGCAATTGAAATCGGGATGCCGAACTCGGTAGAGAAGTGTGCTTGCGCCTCGTCGAGGTACATATGTGACGTTGCTGATAGAAAGCGACCATCCATACCCTATGCGTTTTCGTGAACGTTCAGCACTGCTGTGTTGATGCTCGCTGAAGCAATCCATTCTTTTCATACTGGTGAACCCATCGGTCAATGGTGCGTGCTGTCTCGTTGTAGATATACGCGAGCACCGTCCTGGCGTAGCCGAGGTGGTAAAAATTGTAGAGGCAATGATACAGCGTATTAGGTTGCACGTGTTGCTTGGTGGCAGTCTCCTCCATGTCTCTCGCGTGTCACGATCTGACCCGATGCTTCAAGCATGGGACACAATGGTCGCTGATTGGTTTCATTTACGCACACAGATGCATTTCCGCAAGTAAGATTTGCGTTGATCATGGGATCGATTTGAGAAACAACACCAATCATCCCGTTTCTGATGTTTTGGGTGAAAAGCATACTAAGTCGAGCCGGTATAGACTGAATCGTCATGGATATCAACAATTCAGACAATTGGAAATAGGATAAGAAATATATGGTTGATTTAAAAAAAAGCCATCCATTTGCGACTCCTCTCTTCTATACCAATACTTCAAAAATGCTACTGAAGTCCTGCGGCGGATTTAGTCTATCGTTAAATTGCGGGAGATAGGAAAAGGGTGCTATTGTAGAGATGCACCACTGATGGTTGTAATACAGCTGTTCAGGCGACGAATAATTCAGTAGCCTGCTCTGCTGGTTCGCTGTGGCGGCAGCTTATCGATCGTTTATGTACAGCCTAAAAGCAGCATTCACGGCACTCGTATGTCTCTCCAGTTCTAAACCGCCATACTGCTGGCTAGACGACGCGTTGTCGCCGCCCCGCCTGCTTGTTGTACGGTGGCGGCTCGATATCTTGCTGCTCCAGTTGCGTGTTGAGCACGAACTCCACCGCACTGTCGCCGAAAGTCAGCGCATATGTGGTCACAAGACAACACGGTAAAATTTGTAAACAGTGCTTGCACTCATTTCCGTAGTCTTGAGTACGGCCTCCAGACGGTGATATGGGATAACAATTTGCGCACATAAAGCACGTGCAGTCGTGCTCACAACATCAGCGCGTGAAGTCATGGGGACGCTGAACGAAGATTGACAAAAAATTCTCCCATCGAAGCTTGCTCGTCTCCGTAGACCTTCTGCTCGCGATGTGTGTGTCACGCTAATCGTTCGTCTACTTCTGGCGTACTGAACTTGTTCATGCTATTGTCGTCTTTTCAGTAGTTTGGTTGCCTTGGCTGGACCCGCATCCCGAACGCCAGCGACAATGAGCGCATCGTCCTCTCATCAAAATTGGCCGTCCGCCATCCAAACATAGGGCATGATACCATTGGTGCCTCGTCACAGTAGTCGGTCCTTAGCAGCTGTGCGAATGGTATGTTTGCATGCATGGCTCATCAAACTGGCTGAATCTCATCATCGACCTGCGTTGCCGTACTTGCTGCGCAATGTGCGACCAACTTCCGTGTAGTCGACATCCATCTCAACGGCCTAGATCCTTCAGTCTGCGTCCTTAAAGTCGGTCTTGAAGAGCCTAAACTTGATGTTGCGCGAAATGTGGATCGTGCAGAAACGGATTTGGAAACTCACACGTACGACGGTCCACACGAATTTTGTAGCCCCAGTAATTTGAGGTCACACATGGATGCCCGCTTTGATGTAGCGTAAATCCCAGGCGATATCGTCGTCGTTTTCAACTTGCACAACGCAGTAGCGAAAGTGGTGTTCTGTCCATTGCCGTCGCACCAAATGAGCGTCAGAAGAACTAGTTTGTACTTGGGATGCTTCGAGTGAGTTCCGTCGAAGCCAACCACAGGAATGTTGGATTCGTGACTCAGTACCGCCACATCAAAGACCAGGAAGAAGCAGAAGAAACGGTTATCTTGGTCGACGTTCAGCACAAATGCCGTGCTTGGCGTGACTCGCGAGAGTTCGCGCAGGTGAGACGCAATGGACGAGAACGACCCACACCATACACCGTCCGTTTCTTCGACTATGACATCTTAAAGTCGATAGAGATGTCGCGGTAGTTTTTAGATTTGTCCCATCTTGTACTACAATGCCTTACATTTCATTCCTTTACATCCACAAATGGTAGCCCGAAACATAGGAAGCAATTGGATTTCGCGAGCGGATGGCCAGCTCAAGGCTGTACACACGTCGGCGTGTGTGTCGTGGTAGCTGGACATGTAGTTCTCCGTGGGCTACCCTTGCACGGACCGCTTCGTCACACACGCATTCCAGTTGTAGACCTCGCTGATGCATTTTTGCACGATGGAGGGGTGGTCTTGATAGAAGCAGGGGTGGCGCGCTTATCTGTTCAAGGACCAGACCAAGTCGGCCATTTCGTGAATGAACGCAAGATCGATGGTTGCTTTCGCTTTGTACATGTCGACGCTCTCGCTAGTGGTTGACAACGTGACTTTGTATTTGACGATTGTTTCTGCGGGAAGTCGGCAACGTCGACCAGTCAACCTTATCCTGATTTGAGGTTGACCACACTACTTGTTACACTTGTGTCGTAGATTGCGTAGACAGCGCCAGTTCTTCTGATTGGCTAAAAAGCAGTTGTAGCCTCTCAGTCAATCCCCCAACAGACCCAAGAACAAGAACGCCAATGGCTTCCAACATGGCTGCGTCCTCCCCGTCCGTCGCCTCCGCCTCCGCCACTTCCACGGCCCACGCCGTGCTGGCCGACGTCTACCTCTTTCACTACATTGTCTCGTTCCAGCGCGGCATCCCCGGCCGCATCGTCTGGCTCGAGCGCCGCTTCCCCGACCGCGTCGACGCCACAGGCAGTCTCGCCAAGCTCGCTGTCGAGTGCAACGACCTGCGCGCACTCCAAGACCTTGTGCAGATCGGCATTGCGTTTCCGTGGTACCGCTCATTCCGCAAAATGGATCTGAGCGAAGCTATGCACGTTGCGGCCCGCCACGGCCGGCTCGCGATCCTGCAGTGGTGCCACGCGTACACGTCGCTCGAGTGCCTCCCTTGGACCTTCGCGGCCGCTGCGCGCTGCGGCCAGCGCACGGTACTTCCGTGGCTGCTCGCGCACCGCCCCGAGTCGCTGGCCAAATTTGAGCCGTTCTCGATGGACCGCGTGGCCGAAGAAGGCGACGTTACGTTGTTCCAGTGGTTGGAGCAGCACGTCGGCGTCGCGTGCACGCCGTCGGCCATGGACTCGGCTGCGCTCAACGGCCACTTAGCCATGATCCAGTACTTGCACGCGCACCGCAGCGAAGGCGCGACGCCGCTGGCCATGGACATGGCCAGCCTCAAAGGCCATGTTCACGTGCTCCGCTTTCTTCATGAACACCGATCCGAAGGCTGCACGACGCGGGCCATGGACGCGGCCGCCGGCTACGGCCGTCTGGACGTTGTGCAATTTCTTCACGAGCACCGGCACGAAGGGTGCACGGTCAAGGCCATGAACGACGCGGCGGCGCAGGGCAACATGGGTATCGTCCAGTACCTCCACACCCACCGCCCCGAAGGCTGCAACAAATATGCGATCCGTGGCGCCGCACGCAATGGGCACTTGGAAATGGTGCGGTTCCTTCACGAGACGTTCCACACACAGCACTGCTCGCGCGACACCATGGTCGCGGCTGCCGAAGAAGGCCAGCTAAACGTCGTGCGGTATCTCAACGAGCACTGCGACGCATCAAGCGGCAATGCGATCGTGTTTGCGGCTTTGAATGGGCATTTAGACGTGGTCCAATACCTGGTCGAGACGCGGACCGATGGGTGTCTCGTGGCGGCAAGGGACAAGGCCCAAAAAGGCGGGTGTGCAAACGTAGTGGCATATTTGGAGATGTACATTGTGCCAGGACTCACGACGTGTGTGAGTACGAACCACGACCGCAAGGACGCACTGCGCGTGTGCCAACGACCCAAGACGGTAGCAAAATAGATAGAGGAGAGATATAGGAGATAGAACGGCGGTGTGATTGTGTGAATATGTAGATAAATGGAACGCGGAGAGAGAAATAGCGTTTACGTTGCCCGAGAATGTTCTATTTAAATGCATCACTCCATTGGACCACCTCCCCCAAACCGCAGCAGACAGAGTGCACGCGTCGTGCTGGATTTTTGTTATCAGGTGTTGCGTTCGCCTGTAGATTGCTCTTTGCGTCACCTCACTCCCTGTCGTTTCATCGGTGAATCTCTTTTCTAAAACAACTTTCAAGGAGAGGAGAAGAGAAGGGGGCGCCGCACAGCGTTATTGCGCGGGCATCCTCTCGGTATCATTGATTCTCTCTATGCACAGTATTTTATTATCACCTGCCTTTCAGTGGATTTACTTCTTGTCTGAAGTATTCCTACAGTAGCCGTACTACTTCAGCAGCAATATACTACTCTGATGGCCGACGCAACGATTCCGTGAAGCACTAGCACAGCATCTGCAATCTTTAACCTGAACCAGCACGATTCAACTAACTAGCATTACTGTGCTGTTGGAGGCGAGTAGGCGACTCAACAAGTGACGGAATTGCCAATGCGTACGACCGGGAGCACGCTTCGGTATTACTATTCTCGTCGTCCGTATTTCTCGTCGTCCGTATTACTATTTCGAATGCTTCTCGGGACGAAATGCGTGCTGCACGTGCCAAGCTATCCTACCCAGTGAGCACCGTTGTGGACGGAACCATCCGTTGCCTCAAACAGAATTCAAATGCAGCACCAAATTGCGTGAATAGAACGTGGTTTCACAACGGTTTTCGCTTTCTCATCTCTTCACACTCATTCGACTCGCACCCAGTCCAGAGAAACTGGTTCGTGAGGATTGAAGTCCGCTTAGACGTACAAGGTCGCGTCGTATGCCGCCGCAAGCGTCCAACTGTAGTCATCGAATGGGGAACCAACCTCAACCACCCGACTCCTCTCCATACGGCGCGGACAACGCTTCTTTTATTTGTTATCTTTCTCTTGTCCGCACGCCCCCAGTCCGTGGACATCTATCTCTCGTCTCCAACGCCATGCGGCCTGCAGTTCTTGCTGTTGTTGCTTGAGGTGCTGCTGGGTCTTCATGACTTCTTCGTAGAGCACATCCTTGAGCAGCTGCGGATCCCACGGCATCTGCGAGTAGTCAAATTGGCCCACGCGCGCGGTCAGTCGGCGTGGACACGTCGACACGCCACGGCTGGTTCATCCACGGCTCCCGCCACTGGCTCACAGACGGATGCTTCAGGGCTTTGGCGGCCAAATTGCGTTTCGCCGGATCAAGCTGGAGCAGTTTGTCCAGCAGATCCAACCCTTTGAGGTCGCGGTGGAGCACATTGGCCGAGTGCCGATAGTGGATGCCGCAGAACACTTTGTACACGAAACACTGGATCGGGTCGTCGCTCCAGTGCTCTTTCGAGTGGACGATGCGGCACACGTCCATCTCGATGAGCATTCAAATCTTCACATTGAAGTGATCATCGTTCAGCGGGTTTCGCCGTTCGTGAGCTTGATCTCGCGCAGCACCAGCCTCCCGACCTCGGGGTGTCACAGAAACTGCGCCATTTTTTTTGACCGCGTACGTCCGCCGTGCACCAATTCGCTCGCGGCCATCAGTTTGCCGTAGCGGTACTTTTCCGCGAGCTGGCACCGCGCTGCTGATCACAAACTGGTGCATGATCTCGTCCTGACCTTCACTATTTATGGTGGCATTTGTATTCGACTCACTCGTAGTCAACGCACGCAGTCCGGCCTTAGCGAGCGCGGTGACCGAATGCTATCGTGTTCGCCTCCCTCGTAGCTGCCTTCCGAACAGTCAGCGACGCTCTCGCGCTACCACAAAAACGACCGGCGAGCGACCGACGAGACTGACGACCGCTGCCGCGTGCGGCACTGGTGGTGCCCGACCGACACGATCCCAACAGCCAGCATAGAAACTTTGGTGGTCGGTTGAGAGCACATCGGTTTGGTAGTCAGCGTTTGCCACACCACCATTGGTGTGGACGGTCAAGACCTTCTGGAGACGGGGTTCTCGCAGAGGCTGCCGCCGTGGGTTTCGTAAAATTGAGAAACGTGGCCAAAATCCACGAGCGTGCGCGCGACGACTCGTGGTTTGACTCGCGCCATACTCAATCAGCAAGAGCGTATGGTCGTCGCGCAAGAGCCGATCGAACTGGAGACGGAGGAGCTCAGCTGGTCGTACAGTTAGACCAGACTCTCTTCCATAGAAGAAAAGGACAGAGCTGCTACTCCTCCCCTCCTCCACTCGACGGAGACGTCGCGATCCGCTGGCTCGCGGCGTGGGTCGCCTCCAACACACTCTGCGATTCGTGCCATCGTGACTGAGCGTATGCCTGAGTTTTCTGGGGTCCATCTCACTCGCGACTGTGCCACTGTGTGCCAGACTTCAAACTCGTTGGTATCCAGCAAACACCGCACAAAGAATTTCTACACGAGCCACACAAGCACCCAGTCAGTGTATACCTCACCCTCACAGAAATAGAGAGCACACTCACACATACATCTTTCTGCATGAGCTGGGGCTCCCCCACGTTGGCGACTTGGTGGAGATTGACAGAGCCAATATACCCGCCGAAAAACGGCACGCGAATACGCTCGTCCGAGCGACGGCAGCTCGAGGTTTCGGGATCAACCTTGGGGCCGTGACCACGACCATGGACGCCACGACGCTGCCAAATAAAATCTCCCATCGACTAGCGAGCACGCCGAAGTTAGGTTTAAGGTGGAGTTGTGGATAAATTGCTGCATGAACGTCGCTTAAGTCGACCGTACTTGCATGGACTCGCGGCCGCGCACGACCACGATGCGGTGGTTCCTGACGCTCTCTTCTTCAATCTTCGTGCGCTCGACGTAAACTGCTCGAAACGCGCCGACTCGGCTACGCACTCCCCGTAATCGAGGATACCAGGAGAGCAAATATAATGTCGGGTCTCAGGAGCGAAATGAAGCAGCGCTCTTGGCCGGCGCCGGCGTTGGCGAGCTTGAGTTCAACAACGACACCTCGAGCTTGTCCGCGCAGTTGGCGTCCGAGTGGCGATCACTACACTTGCACTGGAACGTACCCGTGGCCATCGCTATTGCCAGACGGTTGAGGCTTGACATCGTCCACCACGGCGCGCTGGTCGTCGCCGCTGGCGTGGTCTCGTTGGTGGCGCTAGCACTGGAGCCAGCAGTTTCGTCCGCACCTTTGGACGCGACGCACGTGCCGTAGACCGTGGTCAGCTAATCTGACTGGACTTAAACACTTTCGCGTGGCGTTGGTCGCTTGCGACGCGAGCCATCGCCTCGGTGACGCTGTGGTGTTGACGCACGTCATTCTGATGCGTCGTTCCAAAAGGGACTGGATGAGTGCCATTACGTAGGCCTCTTGTAGTCAGATAAAACTGATTGAGACGACCCAGCGACTGCACTTGCCGCGTCATATCGAGAGCATTGTGTTTTCACTCTTCAATCCCAATGGCTGTTGCGAAGGCGATGGAGTCCAAGCCGACGCCGGAGTCATGTCGGCGCGACCACTAGACCACACAGAGACGTACAGTCGTTACTGATGCTGATCTCCATCGTGATCGTCGTTATCTCTTCCTCTTGTGTGTTCTACATTCACATGGCAGCAGTCGTCTCTCTTGTCTCAATTGGCAAAATATCGCACGTCGTGGTGGTGCTGGCCATCGTGATAGTCAACGTGTCTGACCTAGGCCACGAGCTCTATATATGGAGCCCGAGACGGCGTCCGCGGTGTCGTCTCCAGAAAGGCCACGCAGTCCATGCCAGCAAGTTGTCGTCGCGACCTGGCTCAGAATCCGCGCTCTCGGCGACACGTCATCGCAGACCATGCGCCTCCGATGAAATGACATGATTGTGACCCACGTTCTTTCTCCACCCGTCGCCGCGACGCCGACCCGACCCCCATCTTCTGCCACCGACCGCACGGTCGCACATCACGATTCGAAGTGCAGGACTCGTAGGGCTGTCAATATGACGACGCAATCGCTCGCCACTCGAGACACTGGTGGAGTTGACGCTGAAGCGCTGTGACCGTCTGGATCGCCAGTCGTGGTCTTGGCGATCGTAAACTCCCAGAGCAACGCACTGGATGGCGCGGTGAAGTGCGTCGCAGTGACGACGCATGCCGCGCAGAAGGGGCTATTATGTGTCTTCGCCTCGTTCCTTAAGAAAGTTGAAGCCAAGTTTTTCCGTGTGGAAACGTAACAGCGCAGCCGTGCGATAGTCTCAGTCAACTCTTCTTCAAGTTAAAATATTTGCGTTACATATTTGAACAGCAATAGCTTCTATGCAAATGCAGGAGACGGACGAGTACTATGTTGGAGATCTGGAGGTCTGCCATTGTAGGAAGTCGCTGACCAGGGACTGGTCAAGACGAGCCCATTCGGGGCGATTGGTGGGGTGAAGGGTTTGGATGCTGCGGCGCGTGTCCATTGCGACGTTGGTCACAGCATCAGTCAACTCGCCGCCTCCCACGCCGACTACGAGCTTGTCCATCGACGTAACGAGTCCGTTTGGCACGGCCACTCTCACTCACGGCGAGGATCGTGCCGCCGCTCCGCTGCAGAACCCCATGTCGATCGCATCCCGGTTCGCCCGGCAGATTGCACTGACCGTGTCACACCAGCCCATTCCACAATGTCGTGGCGCTGTCTTCTTCCGCCACGACCAGTAGTTCCGTTGCGCTCAAGCGTTTCATCTCTTTTCGCAGCCGCTGTCGGTCGTGCACATCGCGACGATTGTGGACAGCACTCGAATGGCTACGTCCTGCTGCACGGCCGTGAGGCAATCACCAGAACAGCAGCTTGTGCAGCTTAAAGAAGCACTGTCGCGCCAACCAATCACATTGCTGCCAGTTGGCGTCGACTAGATGTCGTTGTGTTGCCGATGACGGCCTTTGCGACGTTTAAGAAGTCTGGAGCCAAGGCAATGCACACTTGCATCTACGAGCTTGGGGGTCGGTCTAGGTGATTTTGTTTTTCGAGTGAGAGGAATTGGACTCAGATGCATCAGTGTTAAAGTATCATCAGGTTTAGAGAATGCAAAGACGTGATTTGGGTCAATATCTATAGATTCAACGAGTGCAATGGTGAATGCAATTGGAATTATATTATGGGAATAACAGTAGGGAGACTGCAGCGCCACTGGAAAACAAAGACCGTACTTACACAGGATCATTTCTACAGTATGTTCATTTCTACTTGGTATTCCAATGTAGACATTCTCAATAAGCTTGATGATCGTGTCGGGCTCCTCCTCTCGACTTGGGATGTCCGTCATGTGGACAGCGGCCATTTCTGGAAACTGACCCGTGACATTGATGAACGTCCGCTTACGCATTCGAAGGGAGCGTGAGCAAGGAGAACGATATGAGAGCTATTGAGAACACACTATAGGCTCACGGTACGGGCTGACAACTGCGGCGGACAGAACAATTTCTCGTACGTCGTCCAGTATCTGCGCCTGCTCGTCGGCGTTCTCCGTGAGGCGAACCTGAATTTTTTGATCAAGGGTCACGCGAAGAACGCCTGTAATCGTGGTCTTGGGGCGGTTAAGCGTCACGTTACGCGCACGAAGCTTGGTCCTGTCGGATCTGGTTAAATTTGTGAACATTGTGTCAGTCGAGGTGAAGTCTCGAAGACAATCTGCAGTGTTTGTGGATCTCAAGCCGTTGAGACTCTCCACAAGAAATTGAAAGGCATTCAGAGATTCCAAATCTTTCGAATACCTGATAAAGGACGCGGGCTAGTCGAGTACCGCAATACGCCGTCTCCATGGTCGACGAAGATCGATTTGAAATGGCCGACGGCGAACTTGCTCGCCCCTGCTTTAGGATATTTCTGACTAGCCAGACGTGATTGTCGATAATGTCGACAATCAAAACCGCGTGTGTCGAAACTAAAATTTTGAACACTCTAGGCTTTATTTCAAACTACCGATTGCCCCACTAAATGCGTCAGAATTTTTTGGGGGGAATTCTCAAATGCACCCATATTTTTAAAATAATATCAGAACGGTGCCGTTTGGTTCCTCATTTGGAAACCAGTTGCAACTGGAGAACTCTGCTGGAGTACACTTCTCGTACCCTGTACACTTTTCGTACCCTGTAAACTCTCTGAAACTACGGTGGATATGCACAATGCAGTGTGTACACCTTTTCTTTCCTTGTAACCGTATCGCACTTGGTCCCGCGTCACGTGTCCTTGGTGCGGCGAGCGCACGTGCGCTTATTGTGACCGGCAACCCCATACGACGAGCAGTGGATGGGTGAGTCCCTATTCAAAAACTCCGACCGGTTCCGAATGCGCATTTTCTTGGGCCTGCCGCGCCTCTTGCTGATCACGGGAGGCAACGTGCCATCACCTTCGATACCTTCAATGTCCACTGGCTGCGCGTACGGCTCGAAAACCTCACGGAGTCGGCATACCAGATAGTAGTCCGAGATGTACTTGACGGGATCTTCACGGCGCAGAACAATTGCGGCACACGCGTGGATACACGGGTAGCGATATTCTTGCCAAAACCGGCAGGAACACACGCGCTCCTTGACGTTAACAACGGCGTACGTCCGCGTGGAGTCTCTCATGACCTCGTAGATGTCGACGCTCACGTTGGAAACGAGCCGCTTTCGAGCAGCAGTCGTGGCCTTCTTCACTCTAGACACGACCCACGGTGCAAACTTTGTCCGAATCTTTGCGCACTCGACACATAGGTCGAACATTCGCTGCTGCGTCTTTCGGACGAGGCTGGTCAAATAGCCGAACCACGTGTCCTCTCTCTCACTCAACAACCAACTGTTAATGCTCTCAGAAATGTTCGTCGTCACCATACCGAACCGTGATCTAGGGAAGCACGCGTGATCCACTTCGAATCTCCAACCGCTGCATTCGGTTACACAAGATGTACAAGAAACGATAGTGTACATGATACGAAAAGTGTAAGTTAGAGAAAGAGTACAGGGTACAGAAGGTGTGCGGTACTCACCTTTTGGATTGGCCGTGGCCTCTTTCGATAGCAATTCGCAGTCCTCCAAGAGTGAGCGAACCTTGTGTTGAGTGAGAGCATGCGCCAGTGCCCGAACGTTGCCGTTCATGTCGGTTTTGAAGTTGACGACCACATTCTTCTTGAGGTGAAAACTGCAGAAGCTACGGAAGCGCGGGCAGCACGGAATCAAGTGCCACGTCCAGCCCTTTCTCCCTGTCGCTCATGACGACACCATCCGCGTACTCGTCCAATCTCGCCCCGTTCCGTAGATTGCGCACAAACCATTCCCAGTGCTCGCGGTCCCCTATCATCCCGATTCCCGCAGCAACGACGACGATGTCGCGGTTCGCCGTCAAAGCACTTACCAGGAACATTGTCCCCCTTCCTTGCAGCGCAGGTGACATGCGTCGAGCGAGATCACAGGTAAGCAGAACTTCAAGCTGCGTGACCAAGAGGCCAGCAAGATGAACACTTTCTTAATGCTGCCGTTGTCCGCACGCTCAAAGTCGACTTGAGAACCTGAGTTCGCCTCCTCCAATTCTAACGTTTCATACCGTGTAAACTTTGTGTACCATATAAACGTATCACACCGTACACGATTCGTACCGTGTAACCATGGCATAACCAACCCGTAGCTCAGCTCGCTCTCCGTCTTGGAGGCTTTTCGCACGCATTCGAGAGCGCGATGCGCCTGGAGATACGTGATTACATAGCCGTAGTCGACACGGCCACGAGAGATCACGTCCGCCGGCTTAGCGTCCGCGTTGTAGCGGATGCATTCGCGAGCCACCTCCACCACCAAAACCAACGGCGTAGCCGCATGGGTGCCAGGCGGACACGAGTGCATCACGTGACAGGAGGTCACCACAAACGCGCCGCCGCACGAACGCGCGAACGGACGTAGTAGTCGCATCCTAAATCCCGACAGCGGGCCGTTATTTTCTCGGCCGTGTTCTCTGGGAACGTGCACCCTCGTCCAGAATACAGCCTCGCATTAATTTCTTGCAAACAAGAACATCGCAAATGGAGAGGAACGTACCACTACATGCTCCTCTGCTATTGCCTTCTTGAAGGCTGCTCGGCTGGCGAACGTCGCTCCAGGAAAAAACACGCCGACGTAGAGCTCGTCGTCCGAGCTGAACTCCATGGTGGACTGCAACGAGTGGACGTCGTAGCGTCAAAGAGTCGGGCGTGGCCGCGACACCGTCGCCTCCGAGGCGCTCAAAGAGAGTCACGAAAGCGCCCGCGAGCAAACCGCCAGCCCCCAAAACTCACCGGAAGAACCAAGGTACAAAGGGTGTACATCGTTTACAAGGATAAAAGGGGAATATACCGAGCGGGTTACAAATTGTTTACATGGTACACTTCGTTTAGCACCGTTTTTTGGCCTCGAAAATAGGGTGGTCCGGCGGTATTGATCTGATATTAGTTTCTAAAAACGGGTGCATTTTGAGAATTCCCCTTTTTTCCGATGTAAACATTTAAAGAAAGAATATTCCAGGAATATTGTCTGGAGGCGTCTCGGGGTAATTGCAACTGTGATCAAAAATCCACTTTTCATTATTCTGAATGTCTCTAAGTGTAGCTGAGATTGTCTTCTACACTACAGTATGCTCAGCTTCAATCGAGGTTTAAGATTATGGATACTTATGTATGCCAGGGTCTCAAATGCACAGTATCTGATTGGCTGTTGGGACCGGAACTGTATTGATTTTAGGGAAAAAGACCAAAATACACCTCAAATGTTTGGAAATGCCATTAATCTTTATGTGGTCCACAGATACACCTCGAAAGTTTGCAAATACCTATTATACACCTGGCGGTGTTTAAAACGTTTTTTTAAAGTTTCAATAATGACAGG
>JAADVD010000517.1:0-18155 GCA_023334535.1 Pythium vanterpoolii
GTTTGGAACAAATAAACACGCAGAATGACGTCTTTTGAAATACGTGTTCTGGCACAATTTTCGGATTGAAGAAACAAGAAGTGAAAATTAAAATTCGAGGCAAAAGGTGAAATTCCCTATTTCATTGGCGCGGACTGTATCTACTACGGGCGGATAAGGGGTAGGTGTAACAAACCACTCCGTCCACTCCGTCCGCTCCGTCCGCTCCATCCTACTCGCCCCCTGTGTGGAAGATTTTTGGCAAGCAAAACGAACAGCTCACTTCCTCATTTGAGTTGCAAGCTTCAATCCAATCCAATCCCCCCCACGACATTCAATATGGCCAACACTACCGAGTTCAAGGTCGGCATGACGTGCGACGGATGCTCGAGCGCCATCACGCGCATCCTCACCAAGATCCCTGGTGCGTCCGCTCTCGTCTCATACCCGTGCCGTCTTGGTCCGCATTCTAATCACTGATTTGTTCATAGGGGTGGAGAACGTCGCGTGCGACATTGAGAAAAAGCAAGTGCTCGTCACGGGCGACGCCGACAAGCAGACTTTGCTGGACGCGCTGCTCAAGTGGAGCCAGGCCAGCGGCAAGAGCGTCGAGCTCGCGTAAGCGTCCCCCGCTTGATGGTGGTCCTCCCTCACTTGCGTTTTTTGCCATCGCCACTTCGTCGCCCCGAACTTCCTAACTCCATAAATACGAACCCCACGCTTGCGATGGTTTTTAGAGACTGCATCTCTCTAAAAGTCTGCAGGTTTCTCCCACGACGACATGCCGGTCTGTTTGTTGAAGTAGAACGGCTTGCCCGACGCGTCGTCCCACTGCTCGAGCCACGGACTCGCATTGGCATTCGCCGGCGTCTTCTTTTTTGTTGGACTCGTATTTGACAGCGTCTCTTCCAGAGCTTCTTGCTCCGCCTGTTGCTTGGCCACCTGGGCCCGCAGCACAGCCTCGTCATCCCCCAAAACGCTGTCCACCACGGCCGCGCCGGCCACGAGCTTGTTGACCAATTCCTTTTTCTTGTCGCGGAGTTTGGTCATGGCCGACGACTCGGCGACGGCCCCCAGCATCTTGGTCGCCACTGTGGAAGTCGTCGTCCCTTCTTTCCACACGGCCGGCCAGAGCTGCTCGAGCTCGATCGGGTAGTTGGTCTGCACCACGAGCTTGAACGGTCCTTCCATGCCCTTTTTGTAGGCAGCGACCAACAGCGTATACGATCGTGCCTCCAAGGTGCAGTGGATGCGGATCTCACGCTGCCGCGTCGGTGCGCCGCTGTGGACCACCACATTCTCTTTCATCAAGGTCTTGACGCGGTACGCGCGGTCTTTCGCAACGCCTTGGGCGACCACGTACATTGCGATCGGCAGTATGTCCACCGATGCGAGCCCGGCACGATCCACCTGCGTGACCGTAACCAAGACCTCGGTCGGTCTGTCGACAGTCAGCGCAAACTGCGGATTGCCCTCGAGCACACATAATGGGTTGTGGCGCGTCGGCAGCCCGCAGGCCGTGTCGCCTTGCCACACGCCGTGACGGATCTGGAGCGGCCACTTGGTCGGGTCGTAGTAGTGGCACACGTACACACTCCGAAACGCATGACAAAAGTCGTCGAAGCTCATCCAGAACGTATTGTCGTCGGCGTCGGCCGTGTACCCGAGCCGCTTCTTAAATCGGCGCGTCCAGAGCTTGGAGTGGTCGCTCCAGTCGCCTTTCCACTCAGCGTGGTCGCCCGGCGGATTGCGCAGTTGGAGCAAGTGGTGCCCATCGACCTCGCGCACGTCGTACACCACGTAGCACGCACCAAAGACCAGCCCCGTGTCCAATATCTCCGTGTCGGCGTTCTCACTCACGATCGTCCCTGCGCCCATGAGAAATTTGTTGGCTTTGTACTGGAGCAGCTGCGTCCACAGCGTCTGCTTGAGCGTGCCGCGCGACGCCTGCGCCAAACAAATCTCGTGCGCGTCATAGCCCGTGAGTTCCGCGAGCGCGTGGTGCACATAGCCGCCCCGCTCGAGTGCCGCGTAGCCGCCATAGTACTTGGCAAACGCCTTCTCGAGCAGTGGCACCCAGAGCTCTTCGAAGTCGTGGCTGTGCGCGAACGCCGCCCCTGCACTAGAAGAAGTTTTGGCGGCGTCCGCACTGAGCACAGGAAAGTAGTCGTCCACGATCACAGTCTCCCACTGGCCATTCTTAAAGAGCCGCAAGGCATACGCGCCGGTGAGCGACGTCTGCTTGGTCAAGAAGATGCGGTCGATCAACGTGTCCACTTTACCGTCGTCCACGCCGCCCGACGCAGCGATAATACTGATCGCACTCAGCAGCCACGCGTCGTTCAGCTTGCCAATGTGCACGTCATCGGGATCTGTGCCACCGTCAAAAAGACCTGCCACCACGTTGATTGCTGTCGAGACTTGCCACCCGCCGAGCGCCGGCTCGCACTGGACGTTCGCGACCGACGTGGCGTCCGGCGGGAACTCGCGGTCCACAAACTGAAGCGCGCGGCCAACGTCGCCCGGCACGCACGAAAAGCCCGACTCGATCTCGAGTAGTGCTTCGTGGGCGTTGATCATGGCCTCATCCTGATTGGGATCGACTGGTAACATGCCTTCATCTTGGCGCCGCAGCCGACGCGCGTAGAATTCTTGCATGCGCTTGCGGCACTGCGCATCCTCGAGGGCTTTCCACGACTCGCGAAAGGTGACTTGCTGGAGCCGCGACTGCTGGTCTTCAGCATCAACAATCGCGTCCATGCGCTCCATTTCGTCGTTGAAAGCAGCCTTGAGCGCGTGGAACCGCGCGCGTTCTTCCTGTGTGAGCGAGAGCAACCAGACCGCGACGAGTGGAATGTCGATCGACGCAAACGAGCTTGTCTTGAAGATATTGGCCGGCGGATTGATGCCGTTCGACATGAGCTTGAACCGGTTCTCGCGCAGGAATTTCTGAAACAAGATCTTCTCGCGGCCCAGTCGCGCGTCGGCAGCGTTGAGGAGTAGGAGCTGAAAGTGGATAATGCACCGCGTTTCTTCAAAGAAGGTGTGGTCGAGCTCTTCGTCGAGTACGGGCAGCTCCGCGAGAATGCCCACGAGATCTGTCGATGTCGTCGGTGACGATGCACCGGCTGGACCTCCTGTTTCGAGCGCGTTAAGCTCTTCGTCCAGTGCGTCGTCTTGATTGGCGACTTGAATCGCGGCCCGTGCGCGATCGCGTTTCGATGGAAAATACCGCCACTTGAGGTACCGCACGACGCGCAATGGAATGGTGAGACCGTAAAAAAAGCCAAACGGACCAACACCTCGCTCTAAGGTTTCCGTAATCACAGTGGCAAACGTCAAGAGCCCGTCGCGGAGCGGGACGTCAATGCCATCCTCTGTCTTGATACAGCAGCTGCGTTCGAGCGCGTCAATCTCCACGGCGACATCGCCACTGGTTCGTGGGGCAGCTTGAATCACATCGTCTTGGGGCTCCTCAACCGCTTCAATTTTTTTCTTCTGTTTGGCGAACGCACCACCGCCGTACGCTATGGCCTGGAACTCGAGCTCGGCTTTCTTCTCGCGCTTTTCGAGCTCAAGAAACTCGGCGCATTCTAGCGTAAACGGCTTGCGCCGCTCGTGGGCAACGTTCTTGGAGGCTTCGCTCGCGTCTTTAAGGATCATTTCATTGACGTACTTGGCGGCAATGCCCATTTTGACGGGCGTGACCGCACACAAGTGGGCCGTGACGCTCGCAAACACGAGCAACACGAGACTGCAGAGCCCAATGCCAAAGCCCAGCGGATCAAAAAACATGACGCCGCTCACGCCCCACAAAAACAAAATCAGCAGCAGCACGTAAATGTAGCGCACGTTCCGGTTCTCGTCCACGACATTGTTGGTGTACGCGTTGTACGAAAACGCTGGGAACACGTACGGCGCGTAAAACATCGAAATCTCTTCGCGTCCACCAAAGACCCACGCCGCACAGAAATGCACGCCGTACTTGAGCAGCAACACGACAAAAATGACCGAGAGACAGTAAAAGAACGATAGGCCCGATTGAAAGCCGACAAAAATCGTCACGACGGTCACCACGACGATAATCCGGTTCGCGAGCCGCTGGTACTTGGGCGACAGGAACATATCGTTCTCGACGTACTTGACCAGGAAGAATGCGATAAAGAGAAAGAGCATCGCGAGGCACGTGAGCACACCGCCAAAGAGTACGCCGGCGTAAATGTACATTTCGAAAATCCACAGCATGATGGCAGTGCCGCAAAAGCCGAGCGTGCGTTTGAGTGGTCGTGTGATTTCCCAATGCTCGTCTTTCCACTTGCACAGCGTCACGAAAAAAAGCAGGAAAATCGGGTAATAAACGAGCAGCGAGAGGATCACGAGCGACTCGACATGGTTCACGTCGGCCTTCAGCACAGCGAAAAAGAATATGAAGCCGGCGATCCACGCGACCAGATAGCTCGCGCCAAAGGCCCATTTCATGTCGTGCGTGACGCCCGCAATCTTGAAATACTTAAGCGTCGGAAACAGTGAGAAGATGATGACGTAGGCAGCAACCCAGATGAGCTGACCGAGCCACGCCGGCGTCTCGGTGATTGTCAAGATCGTTCCGTACACGAACAGCAGACCAAGGAGCAGCGCGAAGCCGCCGACCGTGACGTAATCATGCGGCAGCAAAAAGCCCTGCCGACACGCCTGGTACAACGACATCTTACTAAAGTCAATGGCCGTACTGTTGGTCAGACGATGGAGATTCGGCGACGAGTCGTCGGCGTTCAACAATAGTGCGCGGGCACTGCCTGGTGGCGACAGTTGCGGACTCGTGAGGTGATTGACTTGTTGGTACTTGCGCCATGTCGCCTTGGCAAACAGCTCGCGGAACCGCAACCGACCACGGAAGAAATCGCTCAGCATGGCAAAACGACGGGGACGCGCGGCCGGCGGGGACAGCGTGGCAGCCGGGTTCATCGTGATCCCACCAATCATCTCGCTTTCGGCGACGGCAGGCAACGCCCGAGACGATGGCGACGCCACGGTCTTGCTCCTGCTATTTTGCTGCTGCATGAGCCGCGCACGCGCAAGCAGGGGGCTGTTGTTTGCGGCCGGCTTTGCGTCCTCCTGGTTGGCGGTCGGCTTGAGCTTTGGAAGAAATTTGGCTTGCAGTGATGACCTGGCCGGCAGCGCCGGCATCTTGAAAGTCTCGTCGTTGCCGTCAAAGAACGTTGTCGTGCTGCGGCCTTTCAGTGGCGGCAGCACAAACGTCTCGCGCATCAGCTCGGCCTCTTTCTCCAGCGCTTTTTCTTCATCGAAATCGTCGTCTTGGTCGTCGTCAAGGAAATCTTCTTCGTCTTCTTCGGGCGGCCAAATCACGAGCCGATAGTCGTTTTTGCGCCATTGTGCGTAGACAGCAAGCGAGAGCATCATGATGAGCGGTCCAAAAATCGACGTCACAAGAATGAAACTTGACTGCGTTGACGCAAACACAAAGAGACCAGAGCAGATCACGAGCACTTCGGACGCGGCCGCGAGCATGAACGGCAGCTTGAACGCGCGGACACACAAATAGACTTGGGTCGCGTACTCGGACAGTAATTGCTCTTTCTGGAGGAAAAACGCGCGCGACGTTGCGAGCGTGAGTCCCGTGAAAAGCACGACAATAAACGCGAGCACGCCAAAGACCCAGAGCGGCCACTCTTGGCCGCACACGGGCACGTGGATCGAGTCGTTGGCGTCCGTGCCAAACGCGACTGCGAGCAGTAAGAAGACATAGAAAAACGAGAGAAAGCCCAGCACAAATTCTGGCGTCGTCGACAAATCCAAGTGGCTCCACTTGGAATGCTCGTGGCCAAAGAACGTGACACCACCGGCTTCTTGCTTGTTCATGCGTGGCAAGTTCTTGCCAATGATCTCGCGGCACAGCGCCGTGCCAAACACCATGTACAAGAACGCGTGGCCCAAGATCCAGTACTCTCCACTCGTGGCCGCGAGGCAGACCCGGACACTGCCCATGAGAAACACCGTGTACCCAGCAGACCACGACACGTTGCCGCGGGACAGCATGTAGATACAAAGGTCAACGAGCACGATGGTCACCGCGATGCCGATGGCGAGCGACGGATAGTTGCTCCGCACACACGCGACGATGCTGTAGACCACGAGCGTCATAATGGCGGAGCCGTAGTACCGGCGATTGGCTGCTTTCTTTTTTTCCGGTGACGTCACAAACGCGTTCTGCAAAATGTCGGCGCGGCTGAAACCTGGAACCGTCTGCTCCACTGTGTAGTGGTCGCCCATGAGCGGCGCAAAGACCGACTCTTTACGGGTCTTGCGGCTCGCGCCGCCTCGTCCAGCCGATGCCTGTTGCTGGTGCTTGTCCTCGGTCTTGGCCGACGCAAATTTGAGTCCCATGGTGCCAAGGTTTTTGAATTTCGTCTTGAGGACGTTGACTTTCTTGGAGGCGCCGACGACCGCAAGCACTTGCGACAGCGACTTGGACAGTTTGGCGTCGTTGGTAAATGCGATCCACAGCATCGGCATCATATTGAGCGTGAGGAACACGCAGCTGAGCGAGAAAAAGTCGACGCTCTGGCCGCCAATAAACACGCGAGGATCGGCAAACGTCGCCGTGAACAAAAACACAAATGCCGACGCAAACGCCACTGCAAAAAGCGCGAGCACTGCGTCCGTCATGCGCCAGCCCATGCGCCGCCATCGCAGTAACGCGTACGTCATGCCGAGGCCACCGACGCCGAGGAAGAGGAGACCAAAGCCAAATGCCGGCGGCGTCACAAGCAAGATTGTCGTCACGCCCCACGCAATGAGCAGCAAGATCGGCATCGCGCAGATCAAGTAGATCGCACACGACGCGTAAAACAGGTTGCGCCGGAATTCGAGGTTGTTCGGGCTCTGCTTGTAGCACAAAAAGAGCGAGGCTACAATGTCCTGCCCGGCGTGGAAACTCTTGGGCGTCTCCTTTGCCAACTTGTTGGTCTCGCTCGCGTCACTCGGTTTCTTGACCTTCGCTGTCGTTGGTTTCTTGCCCTTCTGCCCGGCGGCGCTGGCCGCCATGAGTTGCAGCAGCGGATCGTCGTCTTCATCAATCACTTTCTCGGCCAGAAACGACTGGACGCGCTCGATGCGCCAGTTCGTGCGCCGCATGTAGCGCACGACGAGCGTCAATACAATGAAAAACGTTGGTGCAAATTGGAGCGAGATCAGCACAAACGTCGTACGGCTAAACTCTTTCGAGAACGTCGCTGGGATGACGTCCAACGACTCGTGCGGCTGCGCCACTATAAAGTACATGCTGAGCGTCTTGTCCGTGTAATTTTGCGCTAGGTTCGCGCCCGTGACCAGACCGGCGCCGAGTGCATCGCCATACTTGTTCTTCGCATGGGCTGTGACGTTGCGGGCGACGGCGATGTAGTCACCGACGATGCCTACGAGCTGTGCGTACTCGCGAGTCGGCGTCCAGCCAAGTGATGGTTGCAGCCACTCGGGCTGCGATGCGGCGTCGTCGACGCGGCGAAAGACAAACAGCTCGGCGTCAAAATTGAACGTCACGCGGCCGAGCGGCGCGTAGCCATAGGTCGAATTGAGACTCGTGTTGCCATTGCGGTTGTTGAGCGTGCTGCCGGATCGAACGAGCAGTCCGCCTTTCGCTCGATCCATGCGAAAGTAGCTCGCCAGTTGAGTCCCCGACGACGAAAACACGCGGCCGTAGAGCCACGACTCGACGTTCTCATAGTAGCCACCCATGCCGCCATTGATCGTGATGTTGTTCACAAACACTTGCTCGGTCTTCATCTGAAAAGGCAGTGTCGTCATGCGCAACCGCATGCAGGGTACTGTGTGGCTCACGACACCGTCGACTTCACACGGTTCGCTGGACGCCACGAGCGGCAGCCACATTTCTTCCACGCACAGCGGCTGCTCGGGCATGTGCCACGCCGAGTCTTCGTCGCTGACTATGGTCTGCGTGACGGCTGTGAAGGCCGAGCAGTAGATGGCGTTCACCGTGATTTCCGCGATGAGATCGTCGCCGAATTCAAAACCATCGTCTTCGTCGTAGACGCGGATCGTGATGGGCGTCCCGGCTGCGCGAAAGCCAAAGTTTAAATCGCGCTTCGTGTCGCTCTTGGCCGTACATCCTTTGGTTTGACACGGTGCCCACACGGGATTTAACGAGTTCATGATCGTACCAGACCGACGTACGTTGTCGCCAATGCCTGCCTCAATGAACGCATCGGTCTCCAAGCCAGCGAGCCCAAAGCCGTCGAGATCGGGCAAATTGCGCATCTCGATGATCGTCAGCGTGAGGTTTCCGCCGGCCGCGTGGTACTCGCCATTGTCTGGACAGTTCTTGCGACCGCCGATACAGGAAAACCGCTGAATCGCTCGTGTTGTGGAGTAGTGCGGGTCGGGGAAGCCCACGTACGCGGTTGTTTGTGC
The DNA here is from genome assembly GCA_023334535.1 of Pythium vanterpoolii. Taxonomy (NCBI): domain Eukaryota; phylum Oomycota; class Peronosporomycetes; order Pythiales; family Pythiaceae; genus Pythium; species Pythium vanterpoolii. The sequence goes on from JAADVD010000517.1 coordinate 8,428, forward strand.
TTGGACTGCTGGGATACGGTTTGCTACAGCGTGGAGGACCCATGCGAATGCGAGCGCCTGCATCAGACGCTGTAGCCACTTTGGCAAACAATCTTCATGGAGTCGCAAGTTTCGTCGGCGTTTAGTGGCACCGATATCCAGTTCCTTGGCACTGGAGCATCGACCTCGCTTTCTTGTTCTACGGGTCATCTCGTCGGTCGTCGCCATCGTGTGCCTTGACGGGGCTTGTAGGGCTTTTGCAGGCATAGGAGATACTCCTCGCGAACAGTCGATCGTCGTTCTTGAGGTAGCTGCGTGTGGTCACTTCAAATGCTATGGGCTCAAGCCGAAGCGCCGCGGCGACCTTTTGCCTAAAGCCGCGCGACTATTTCTGTAACAAATGAGTACATCGTTCGACGCAAATACAACGTGAGATCACCCTGACGTCCCCATCTTACATCTATGACACACGATACATGGCTACCTCTGCTCGTCTACTGAGTATTCTGCCCACCTTGACCCTTTCAGCCTGGCCACCAAAACGACTCGGGCAGCACATGCTGTCGTAATACGTCGCTTGACAGTTGTCCGATAAAGATGAGCGTCATCGCAAAGAACGTCACCAAGGCGACGTGCCAGTTGGAGAACGCATCGATTTCAGAGAGTGTCTCTGCGGCGACGAAGCTGAAAGGGTCTTTCTGAAGCTTGGTGTAGATCGCAACTGGTACGTCAATCTGCTTGATTGACGAGTCTTCCTCGCGTTCCACAGCAATACGAAGGTGGCTCTTGTCGGGCATGTGCCGAAACACTTCAAACGCGATATCTCCGGGAACAAAACTGCAACGACACAGCGACACCGCAGCCCGATGTGAGCAATGGACAAACAGTGACCCGCAACCAAATAGTACTCACCGAAGAAATGGGTTTTGGTAGTCTTCGGGGATGCTTTTGAGATGCTGAGACCGAATCCAGTCTGCATTGAGGTAGACCCACTTGAGCGCACGGCTCACTTCCACACTTGATGTCAGGACATCAGAAGGATCCCTACAAACCAACTCAAATCGGTCAGTTGTGTTGGTTGTCAATCGACACCATGTCTTTCAGTGTACCTTGCGCTGAAGAGTTTGGGGATAACGTTTTTTAACGCTTCATAAATAAGAGATCGCGCTTGACTCATACGCTTATCGATGCTGCCACTCTCACGACGCTGGCCACCACCAAACTTGCGGCGGATACTCGCGTACAACCAGTACCGCGCCGACTCAGCGCGAAGCAGGTTATTAACTTTATGGCACGTCGCGCGTCCAACCAGGAGGTCTTCTGGCGATAAGAAATGCGCAATTTGGAATTGGACCTCGTACGGAAGAGCAAGAAACGCCGAATCGACTTGAGCGCTATTGCAGGCAGATCATAACAGAAAAATCAGTCTCTTGTCGGCACTTGACCACCGACTATGATATTCATCCACGTACTTTGTCCGTGCTCCCGTTGCGGCAGTCTGCAGGATTTTCTTCTCGAACGTGGTCACCGATTCGACAATCAGCTCCCCGCAGACACACGAGGCGATGCCAGTGGCAGTGCCCACTTGGACCGCGACCAACAAGTCGTTTGGCCAAATGAAGACATACGACACGTACCATGCGACGGCACATGCAACGATTTCGGCTAACGACCGCACCGTGTGGATCTTCCAGTTGTATCGAATGTACAACACTCGATCTTGCAAAATGAGACCGACTTTCCGCGTCGGTTTCCAGATCACAAAGACATCGGCCAGCAATGCGAACGCAACACCACTTGTTGTGGCCAATAAAAACGCCACCTCGATACTCCGCAAATGTGTGTAGATAATGTTGAACGCAATCGCACCAACCAGCCCGAGTAGACTCATCACGGGGAGTGGCAGCACACGAGCCTTCTCGCTCATCGGATCCTCCGATCCTTCGATCGGAAGTGCGCGCGTGTGACTTCTCACTTGTTCACCGATCAAGGTCACCAGCATACCCGACACCGTCCCGACTTGCGCAGCAACGACAAAATCCCCGTAGATAGCATAACTGCCGTAGATCACGCCCAGATAACAGCCGAGTTCCACAAACGAACGAACGGGGTTCTCGTGCCAGTTTTCTTTTGCGCGCAGAAATCGATCCTGCAAAATAATGCCGGCCCACCGCGTTGGCTTGTATTGCACCAGCAAATCGGCGACGCACAGGAACGCAAAGCCAGCAAATGTTGCGAGAAGCACAGTCACCTCAAGGCTTCGAAAGTTCTCGAAAATCCAGTGAAATGTGCCCGACCCGATGTACGCAAAGAGCAGCATGGTTGGCAAGACCCGTGGGCGGTCCTTGTTCGACATCAACGTCTTGAGTTCACCTTCTTCTTTTGTGAGTGTTGCAAGATCGTCTTGTTCTTCATCGTCGTGTTCCCAGTGGATAAACTCAGAGCGTTTGCGTCGATAGTACTCCCCCGAGAGCGTGACCGCGATACCCGAAAATGTACCAAGTTGAAGCGCCAACAGCAAATCGTCGTAGAGGGCAAAGGAGCCGACCACCACCGATAACCACGTAAACATCTCCAGGAATGACCGAAGCGGCTCGCTTTGCCAGTTCGCTTTGGCATGAGTCACGCGGCTCTGGAGGATATGACCGATTTCACGCGTCGGTTCCCACAACAAAAACAACTCACTGGACGCCAGGAAGAGTACACCAGCAAGGGACGCCAAGCAGAACGCGGCTTCGATACTGTCGATGTAGTGATAGATCGAAAAGAGACAGAGGAACGAGACCCACCCGATGAGAAACATGCAGAAGATCATGGCGCACGTTGCAGTAAGCTGGATCCGTGCGCGATTGCCGACTCGTAGATTAAATCGCGAGCGAAGCCACTGACCACCAACGGAAATGATGATCCCCGACAGCGCCGCCAGCGTCAGCGAGCTGAATACTGTTGACGTGGCCGCCAATGTACCGATGAACACGCCGATAAACACGGCAGTTTCCACGAATGCTTGCAGCGGGAACAGCAGCCACTTATTTTTGAAGTGCTGTAGCCCCGTTTGTGCGAGGACTTCGGGTCGTAATTCGTGGTTGATGGAACTAATCAAGTAGCCGACACTTGTCGAGACCACGACGTTTGCGGCCGAGAACTGAGACAACGAGATCCGGTAGTTGCGATGCTTGAGCAGCATGAAGATAGTCGAGTGGACATCGATAATGGTGACGAGCACGATCGAGATAAACGTCCACTTGAGCCGCTTGTACAGGTACGGGTACAGTACGTGGATGTACCCCATCACAGTCGTCGGAGGAACGGGTGGCTCATCGCTTCCAACCGACTGGATTACCACTAACGGTGTAGAATCGTTTTCTGAGTCCACCGCGACTGTTGCTAATGCAGCAGCAGCAGCCTCGGCCGATTTCTTGTTTTCCTTGTCCTCAATCTCGTCCCAGCACTCCCTCGACAAGCTGATGCAAAACCAGGACAAGAACGAAGAGAACGGCATGGCCGTCCAACCACCACCAAGCACGAGCCACGCCACGAAGGCCACGCCAGCAACACAGGCATGCGCACCGAAACGGCGTCCAAACGTCGCAAATTTGGTGACCACGAACGAGCTGTCGTAGAGCGCTGTGATCGTCAGCAGCACGGCGCACAAGCTGATAAACCACACGAGCAAAAGCCCAAAGTACGATGGCAACAGCACGAGCGCGATCGCAGCAGTCGTGACCTGGTACGCAAAGTAGATCATCATGACCCCCACGGGCAGCAGTTTCACCCAGTGGTCGGCGGGCAATTCATCGTGGCGGCGAGAAAACAGCAGTACGTTGCTCGGGATGGTCTCACCGGCGAGCATTAACGCGACGCCCGTGAGCGTGCCAATCTGGAGCGCAAGGATCATGTCCTCGGTCGCGTGGTAGCCGAGTACGGTCGAGCCAAAGACTGCCGTGGCCTCGGTCAACGACCGCCACGTGTGGTGTTCCCAGTTGTGACGCGCGTCAACGATCCGTGACTGGAGAATAATGCCAGCGTGGCGCGTCGCCTCGTATAGCAAAAGCAGCTCGCTCGCGACGATGAGCGACACACCGACCAGCGTAATCAACAAGTACGCAATCACGAGATCTTCAATCGACTGCTGCTTGCTGACATGCTGCTGGATCGTCGGTTCGTCCAGGATCGCGTCTCCGAGAAATCCCTTGAGGTTGCGCCAACTGCCGGTGAGCACGTACCCGACGCACACATAGGAGAACCCGACTTTCAGCCACGCGACGTTTTCGCGCGAGCGCTGGGTCAGTAGCCGCGCCTCGAGTACGCGCACGTACGCGGCTGTGAAGTCGCTGCAGACTGCAAGCCCCATGGCTGTGATCGCACCGCCGCCGACCGATAGCCAGCCGCGGTGGAACGTGGTGTACGAGTACCACACCGACGCCATCCACGAACACACTTCCAGGAAGAACCGCAATTTATCGTAATGCCACGCTAGCGGGTTCGATCGCTCGAGCAGCAATTCGCCAAACTCGAGCGTCGCTTCGTGCGTGCGCAGTAAATAGCAGAGCAAAAGGTAGAGCGTCCCGGCGCTGGCCGCGAGCAGCACACCGCCCACGAACTGTGCAAGCCGCGCCGGCAGCTCCATGGCGAACGCGCACTCGCATGCGACCATGCAGCCCATGGCCACAAAGACCATTGCATGGTGCGAACGTTCACACCGATGGGGGGACTGGGACGGGTGCTTGTTCGTCGAAGCCGCGGGAACGATCTGCGCCATCGCCAGCAGCGTGTCGCCGAGGTCGCGACGGCGTCGCACATTGCGAAACCATCGAAACGGCGCAGGGGTCGTCGCGATGGGGGCGTTGCCGCCACACATTTCGCGTGGGGGCAGGCGCGAGGATCAATGGAGATTGGAGAATGCGGCGTGGGCGAGGGGAACCCTCTTTCGTGACCACAGTTGCTTGCTGTTCTCTCCGACGGATCCATTTTGACGTTGATGGAAGGTGATTTTAGCAGATGCTGAGAGAGGGAGAGGCATAGCAATTATAAGATGAGGAACAAATTTGATATGAAAACGGGCGAATTAGGAACTCGGAGTAACGTTTTAGCAGCACGATAGGTGAGCCCCTGTGATTACGGGCTTTGTACTTTGGAATCCGGAGACGAATGGATTGTGTGACGACAATGCATCCCTGCTTTTATGGACTTTGCATGATAGTGACATGTCTCAACCAACCGACAAGAGATGAGACGGGATGTGGAAGTTGGCTTGACAAAGTGAACAAGTGTTCAGCGTGGCAGGGGGTTCCATTTCCTTAGCCTAGGGAAGGACCGCCGAGATCATTCTCGTCCAAGAACAGTTCTAGATGCCGTTCATGGAAAAATGATGGCAGTAGTGTTGGCTTCAAAGTTCCTGTGGCCCTTCACCCATCATGTTCCAAGCCACTCGCACTGATCTTCAGCTTGGCTGGATGTCGTAAACCAGCAAGCTGCCAGATCATTGTACAGTGTGCGTAAACTGTTCCAAGATAAAACCTCCTCCAAGAAACGAACCTAACCTAATTAGGTTTGAAACACCCCAATCGACACCACGGCAAAATTATTTGCGCGCCATCATGGATGCCCAGCGCGCGTTGCTGGACGAGCTTATGGGCCGCAACCGCAACGGCGATCGCCCCGGTCAAGAGATCACCGACTTTCGTGATGCGCGCGTCTGTCGGCGTTTTCTCTGCGGTCTCTGTCCGCACGATCTGTTCCAAAACACGAAAATGGATCTTGGGCAGTGCGCCAAGCTGCACGCCCCAAAACTCAAGCTCGCGTACGAAAACGACCCGCGCGCAAGCGACTATGGCTTTGAACAAGAGCTCGAGCGAGATCTCGTGAAAATCGTCTCGGAAATTGAGCGCAAGATTGCGCGGTCGCAAGCACGGCTCGAAGAGCAGGACGGCGCCCGCGCACCCTCGCTCTTGCTGGACGTGGACAACTGTCAGGAAGTCGTCGAGATCACAACCGAGATCCAGCAGGTCCTTGACCAAGCCGAGGAAGCAGGGAATGAAGGTCACGTTGATTTGTCGTTGGAGCTCATGGCCAAAGTCGAAGAGCTTCAAGCTAAACGAGCCGAAGCCCAGGCCCAAGCCATGGTCCGGTCATTTCGCCCAGTGGCGTCGGTATCGATGGAGAATAATGCTACTACTGCAACACAAGATGGCAGTACTACTACTGATACCGCTACCCAACCCACCGACGATAGTAGTACTACCGAGACAGAGAACGGCTCTACGACCGCCAAGGCACTCAATGTGCTCCCGTCGGTTCAGAACGTGAATCAGAAGCTTCGCGTCTGCGACGTGTGTGGCGCGTTCCTGAGTATCTTTGATAGCGACCGCCGCCTTGCCGACCACTTTGGTGGGAAATTGCATTTGGGGTATTTGCACATCCGTCGAAAGATTGCGCAGATTGCCACCGACCGACGCACGCGTCGTCGTGCTGTAGCCGGAAGTGGAAGCAGTCCGCCACGACCGAGGATTGAGCGAGGGCCATTGGCGACTGCAGAGCCGCGACGCGACCAACGTTCTCGCTCTCGCTCTCGAACGAGGTAGGGGATTTGGACTGTGACTGCTTGTGAAATGGGATATGGTGCTAATGATGTGATACTATGTTTTGTGCAATAGGCGCGAGGATCGAGCAAGTCGACAAGACCGCGATCGAAACCGTGATCGTGATCGTCGCCATCATCGCAGTCGCAGTCGCAGTCGCAGCCGAGGACGTCGCCGCTAGGCGAGCGAGCGGACAAGTGGATACAGACTCTGCTATTTCCGTATGGCCATGCTTGGTGCTTGACGTTGGAAACACTCATCTTCACAATCATAATTGGCATGCTTCTCTATGCGCAGTGGTTACCGTCTTCGTTATGTGGGCCGTGTTCTGACGAGCGAGTCCAGAATGGATCGCACTTTCGTGGTATGTGGTATGTGGTATTGGTATTCGTTCATGCATGGTCTATCTAGTGCGGATTGGGCAGACGCTGCACGACACTCCGCTGTCTTCTTCCTTTGTGTACTACTGCAGACTCGGCCACACGAATGACGCCCATCAAGTCGCGAATGGTTGCTTGTGACGGCGCCGTCGTGCCATCACAGAATGCGGCTTGAAACGTCGACAAAACGAGGTTGGACAGTTCCGACAAGAGCGTTTCGTTCACGGCGTTGGTGTACGGGCTTGAGCAACCACGAGGGCGTGTTGCTTCTTGATCCCACGCGAGCTGGAGCTTTTCTAGCAGAGGCGTCTGATTGCCCCGCGCACTGGTCACGAGAAGCCGATTGCTGGCGGTCGCCATCGCTTCACTTGGAGTTGGTGCCTTCTTACGGAACCGCTGGAGCATGGCATCACGGTGCGAAATCGCGGCCTACCCATCAGAAGAACAATAGTGAGAAACACAAAGGCCCTTTCGACATGTCAAATGACTATACCTGGGAGAGCGAAGGTCGAGGGGGCAGTCGCTGGGCGAGTTGTTTGGTGAGATCATGGAGGTGGCCGAGCCGTGCGCGCGCCTTCAGAGCAACCGTTAGTTGAACAGATTACGATGCACCAACTTACAGAGTGCATACCATCTTTAGTCGACAGAAAACTGGAAAGACAGACGCGATGGACGGCATCTGCAGTGCCTTTCGCACAGCGTCGGCGTCCACGCTGCCTTTCTGAACCAAATACTCGCCGATCCGTCGGTACGCAAGCCCAAGTCGCTCGACTTGAAGTGCATAACCGATTTGTATCTGCATGTCCTTGGTCGTAGTAGTACTACTACTCCCCAAGCTCTCTCGCATGGACAAATGCTCCGTCATTTTCCGGCAAAACGCCAAACGAAACGACTGCGCTTGTTCATTAGCCTCGTAATCAGCGAGCTTCTCCAGTAGCGTTTTCATACGGCGCGGATACTCCAACCGTGTAGGCAGCGGTGACGCCTGCTGTTCTCTCTTGTCCTCTTCTGCTGCCTGGCGTCCTACCTTTTGTCCGTCGGCGACGCGGAACGCGTGCGCTTGCGCGAGGATGCTGGCCAACTCGCCTGTCTGCTGGTCGTTGCTGTCATCCTCGCTAAGAACGTCTCGTTCGTCGGATCCAGGTGCCGCCGCGAACTGCAGTCGGATCCGACGGGCACGGCGGATCGCGTCGCCGATCGAACTCTCGAGGCTCTGTGTTTCGGCCTGCGCCGCAGTGCGCCGTTGTTGTGCCGCCTCCTGTGCGAGCCCACGGGCGTCGCCTACGCGCGCAACGTACGCCAATACGCGCGCGAGCTCGCTGCACTTGGCTTGAGTGACGAGGCAACGGAACGACGCGTCGGCTTCGACCGCCAGCAGTACAGGGAACAGCCGGGCGACGTCGTCGTCGGTGCACGCCGCCATGGCATACGTCTCAATTTCGGCGGGTAGCGCTGCAAAAGCTGGTGGGTTTTGTGTGGTGTGCACCACACCATATCCTCCTTCCCCCTCTCGAAATAGTGATCGGTTTGGAAGAGGCTGAAGCTGTTGCGACGTTTTGTCACGACACACGAACAGTGGTCGGAGCTAAGCCGCCTTTTTTGGCTAAGCTAATGAAAGAAGCTAATCACACTGGAACAGAACACCAATGCTGTCTTGCCTGGAAGGGTTGTGACTATCAAACAGAACGGTTCTTTTCATGACCAAATCCAGATTGCTGAACAATTCAGCCGCCCCGACTTATGGAAACTCTATTACAAGGTCCAGAATGCTGACAATTCACAATGCTAAAGCCAGAGACTCAAAAGAGAAAAGATTCCATATCTTGTTCCAAACGACTACGACGAGAATTTTAATTGCCTGATACTTACGATTTTAGGACGAGCCAGAGCCGCCCGACTTTGATCGCCCCGTGGCATGCGCCGTCCGCGACCGCTGCTTGTCGAGCTTAACGTGCAAGAGCTCCTGCATGACCTGGAGGTTCTGCTGCTGCAGCTGGATCATGCGGTTCATCGCCGACCCGTGTTCCGTGCGCACGTCGTCAACCACGTTCGTGAGCTTGCCCATGGCATCCAGCAAGAGCGAAGTCTCGTGCGTATACCGGTCGGAAAACTGCTTGGAGATCACGCCCGTGAGACGATCCAATGCGTTGATCAATGCCTGATCATGCACAACCACGGGCTTGACCATGGGTTCGCTTGAGCCTGTAGAACAAGTTGCATCTAACATTGTCAACAATCGGCATCGCCTAGTAGCATTCAGCAAGCGATACTGACCTGATTCGTCGGGCGTCGTGAAGTCATCCATCGCTTCCTTGGCCTGTGTCGTCGCTGCGTCTTGCTGGAGACGAAAACTGCTGCTGGGTCGGGTCGTCGAGTTCTGGTTTGACGTGTGATTGTGGCTGTGGGTGTGGGTACCGTGGGCATGGGCACTCTCGTTGGCGTGGGCGTGGGCATGTTGGTGGCCTTGGTGTGCTTGGTGTCCATGTGACGGGTGGTTGGCCGAGTTGTAAATGTCGCGCAATGTGCCCCAGTACTGCTTGTACATATCGCTGCCGCGATCAAAGTAAACTTCTTGACGTTTCATCGCCTTGGCGTCGTACTCATCATCAAGGGACTTCAGCTTTTTCGCAACGCGCTCGTTGTTGCCTGAAAAGTCTTCCGTGTCCCCCATTCGCACAGAGGGTGGCGTGACATCGCCGTTCTCGTAGGCATCCTCGGCTGTTCGTTTCTGAGTCGGGGCACCCAACGCTCTGGTGACGTCGTCGTGCATATTCCGCCATCGCATCAA